>JABSTR010000408.1:0-27163 GCA_013339765.2 Haemaphysalis longicornis
GGGGAAAAACGAAGGCAGGCATTTTACTTCGCAAAAGCGGATAAAGACTATCGCCTTTTGACTGACATTTGCGACGAAAGGAGTCAGATACGCGGCCAATTTTTTACCTTTCAGTTTTTTTGCGCGCGAGCGTGTCTTCGCTCGCCGGAAGTTTTTCCCGAGTCAGTAGGGCCCGAACGTAATTACCTAATTTAGGTTTGTTAATTATTGATTAGTCAGCTTGGGTTCAAAGTCAAAGTGATGTCACAAGGGCTTGGTTGGTATCAATTTAAGTTCTCCATGAGGGGAACCGCGTGGAACAATAAAAATCGCTTCTGGTTATAGTCATGAGATGTCACGTGAATCATAGATTGGATTAAATGTCAAAGTGATGCTGCTAGGCTTGTGAGGTATCAAATTGGAGGTCTCAGTGACGGGAATCACGGGGGAAAATTAAAAATTGCTTAAGCAATTTTTAATTTATAGTCATGAGATAGTCGCGCGAGTCATATATTAAAAGTCAAAGTGATGCACTAGGGCTTGTGAAGTATTATTATTATTATAATTCTGTATTCCGAAGGGGAGACTCAAGGTCTAGTCAGGGAGGGAGAAGGAGGTAAAGAACGTACGTGATAGCGTCTACATTCTCTTGTGTATCCTCGTGGTACAAGCGAAAGTCCACAGGGACATAAGGTCTCTCTTGGGTGAGCCCGGCCCAGAGGAGGCGATGCCCACTCCTGGAGGGCCTTGATGACGTACGGCGGAAGATGGGCTCTTCTCTCCGCCGCGAGCCCCGAGCATTCCCACAGCATTACGTGCTGCATTGTGGGCCTTGTTGGCGCGTGACACGAGGAGCAGGTCACTATGGTAGTCTCCCTGGAGTTTCGGGGGGTTCTCTCAGGTGTCGTGAGCGTCGGGGAACGTATGCCCGCCACTTTGCGAGCACGTCCTCCGTAAGAGCAGCCCCTGCTCTCATTTGTGTAGCAGGACTTGGGCCCCCTGGGAAGTCCTCCTGGCAGTGGTCGTGGGTCATGGGGTGTAGCGGCACCGAGCTTCGCCCTGCTCTTTTGCTTGGCAGAGGCCCTGTCTTCCGAGTACCCAACAAGACACGGGTTACACGCCGGACAGCAATTGGACACAGTCCTCGACCTAACCTGGGCAGACCAGGGAACTGCGGGAGTGGCGGTGTGGCGTGGATCCCATGGGCTCCGACCATTACCCAATCTGGATCTGCGTGGACACTGGAGCTAAAAACAGGCGGAGACGCATAGCGCGTGCCGTCGACTGGGATGCCTTTCGAGAGGCCGTAGGCAAGTGCCAGCGAAACCTACTCATCACGCAGAAGCTGCGCCGAGCGGTGAAGACCGCCATTCGAAAGTCCGAAGTGAACGAAGACTGGCCCACGCCGGACAAGCATCTTGCCAACCTCTGGGAGACCCGCAAGCAGCTGCACATGCGCTACATCACAAACGGGAAGAGATATGAAGATGATGTTTGTGTGCGCAACGAGACGGCCCAGGCGAGACGCTACGCTAAGCACCTGGCGAGGTCTCGCTGGATGGAACACTGCGCGTCTTTCGACGAGAAAACCGGCAGCCATCGAATGTGGCGCACGTACCGTGCCATGGTCGGTAAAACAAAGGCGCCAAACACCACTAAGAACATAAGACTGGCCACGTGCTTGAGGGTCGAGGAGTTTGAGAAAGAGGCGGCCGAAACCTTCTTCCCACAACCACAGACGCCGCCGAATCCCAGCGTATACGAACCAGAGCCACTGACGAACGAACTAGACCAGAACGCTCTCTTCACGCTACAGGAGCTGTCTGTGGCGTTGGAGGCGGTACACGTCCGCAGCGCCCCAGGCAAGGACGGTATAACGTGGCAAATGCTGCGGAACCTAAACGAAGAGGGCCGTACACAGCTCCTGGACGAGTTGAACACTGTGTTTCAATCAGGAGAACTGCCCGCAGCCTGGCACCATTGCATCGTATGCCCAATTCCTAGAGTCCTGGCAGAGTGCAGAACGTCTGACCCATTTCGCTTACGTCCACACTATGTACGCTGTTAGAGCGCATGGTGCTGGCGCGGTTGACCTACATAGTAGAATATACCTGCGGCCCCCGCAGACATGGTTCCGACTAGGGCTCTGTACCTGTGTGCCAATATTCCGAAGCATGTCAAAGATTTATAGGTGGCCTGACTTAACCTATAGCCCTCCACTGCAGTACCCCTCCTAGCTGGCCCAAGCTATGCTGAGCTTTTCCACGTGAAACCTAAAAGTTGAATTTTGATGTTTACAGCTACACTGTGCAATGTATAAGACTAGCATAATTTACTCTTCAGTATTTTTACTCTATCCAGGTTTTCTGTTTATTACACCACAATCAAAGTTTGCAGCCAGTGTTGAATTGACGAGCGTCAACCAATTCAGGTTGAAAGCACAAAATGCTCTAACAGAAATCGCAGTCTTCACATGTGATCAAATACGTAGTTCTTTAACACTAAACAAGGCTACTGCAGAATGCTAGGAGCGTAAAATATACTCGATGAGGTGCAGTTGGCCAGTGTGTAATTTAAGCAGCATTGTTTTAAGACAAACGGGAATTGGTGAAACAGCCATGAGCTTCTGACAGCAGCTATCATCGTGACTGGCCAATTCACCTGAGTGGGGATGTTAGGGCTATGTGCTGTAGCTTGAGCGTGTGGCCTAATGAATTGCCAAGATGTCCGGGTTGCTTGTCCTGTGAATTTCAAACGGGATAGCAGAGGAACCCTGGCTATTGTATGTCGGGTTGCTTGTACCTGTGGACGTTTTTTCAGTTTAAGGTCATGGCTCCTGTCGCTGCTCAATGCGCTCCCACGGCCGCGGGAGCAGGGAGGCATGGGCGACCGAAGGGCAGAATCCAATTTTAGTCAGCTAGACCCACTGAGCTATAGTGGTGTCAAGGATGTGGTGGGTTAAGGAAGGTGACTGTCCTCCTTCCTCGACTTACCGTTTCGGCGCTCGCGCGTGGTCACTAGGGATGTCCTGGGTTGCAGGCGAGGCGGTGAACACGGGCCCCCCAATTCCCTCCCTGGGTCCATGTGGTTTGAAAGGATGTGGTGCTCTTCCCCTGGGTTTGAAAACTCTTCCCAAAGTTTTGAACTCAATCCACTCTTTGCTCTCTTTGCACTGCCAGCCGATTTAGGAGCTGTTGTGCTAGTACAGACAGCGGATAGTGGCTTCTTAGTCAATGGGCCACATATTGCTTTCGCGTTGATAAGGTAGAGTTTTCAAGACTGTGCGTTACGGTCGGTTACACTTGCCACATTTAGGGTGCTTAAATCCGACCATGTGCAAATTGCAGGCCTGTGATAAATGGGTACAGGTGATTATCTAGATGCATAAAACTGCGCCTACTGTCAAGGCATGCCGTGAGTTTTCTGGTGGAATGGACGTTTACAAACATGCATTCGCATGATTTCCACTGCAGCATAAAAAATTGAGGCTCCCTAGATAACGACATAAAAGGTGTATTGTAATTTTGCAGCTCCCAAGTAGTACACTACACAAGACCAGCACTGCTTCCCCTTGTGGTGCTTTGGACGGCTCACAGCAAAGTGCACTAAGCATCAGAATCAGCTAGTGCTTGATGTAGTTGCTAAATCTATTCCCTTTGAAATGCAAGCTGCTGGACACCAGATTTCCCTACACTAATAACATTAGAATTGGGTTAGACAAGTGAAATGAACTGGAAAGCTGTGGGTGAAAAGTATGATCAACATGACAATTCCAACAGGGACAAGACCACCTTGTTTTGGGAGCTTTACCCCAAAAAGACCAAGGTACTTGGCAACGAAAGGAGCCCCAGCTGAAAACAGAGCAAGGCCCCATGGCTTGTGGAGGGTGCTTCTCGTGGTAGAATATAACTGCCTGTCATCATGCGATTTCGACTGCCCAGGAGTCTTCACCACCACTGTGTTGACATTGAAGGAAGGTGACAGGAAAAGTGTCTGCAAAGTCGTGCATCAAGGCTACTATTCCTGTTGACACTGGACAGACAATTAAGCCAAAATTACTACTAAACCAGTTTTCTGCAAAAGAAAGAGGTCACTTTCTTGTTTTGCCAAAGCTAATAACATGCCCTTAAATAATCCATGCATGACATATGCTCATCACAGATGGGTTTGGGTGCACCAAATTATCTGTTATACGGAACCTTTTTGTCCCTACACTGAGCAGTGCAAACTCGCAGGAAGCAGTTTTATTTCGTGTAAGGCATTTCCAGAGCAACGCAATCACTTTGTTCTCTGTCTACCTTACTCATACTATCAATTCGTAAATTTATACCAGAAAATAGAAAACAAACAGAAGGAAGAACACAATTTAGCGCACGAGATACCCCAGCTGTCCATTGCTTTGATACTCGCTGAAAGATTTGTAATGGTCAAGCTGGCATAGATCTGTAGATCATTTGGTTTTGTTTTCACTGGCATTTCCAGTACATACGCTGCTGTCTTCATGGCTATCCACTGCTGTGTTAGTGTAAACACTCGCTTTAAATGTATGCAGCGAGAGAACGGAGCAGTGTATCTAAAGTATACCATCAATTATAAGCCAGGCAAGGGCGGGAACCCGTTAGGTTGTGACAAGTGGCCTGCGAACATCAGTTCCCACTAGAATGGCAGGATGAGTGCTGCACGCAGGCTAGGGGCACCGTGACTGCAGTCAAGGAGATGCTGCAAGAGAAAGAAATGAAACGTGAAGAATCAAACAACGTTCACGCAACAGTAAATAATCTACGACGACTGAAAAGAAGGGCAAACGACAGAGAAGACCACACAAGCAGTGCTCCTGCCCTGCGTTGTTATCGGGGTCGTTCCGCCTGCATTTGCATCAGTTATAGAACGCTGAGTGGTTCACTATTAAATATGAAAACACATAACAAGTAAGCATCCCTTGGCAGGCACTCCTGGCAAGCAAGAGTACTAGATGCAGGAAAGAGGTGCAAGAGGCTAAATCAGCGTGTTACAACGCCCTCACGAACCACACGCGCACACGAAAACCTTGCCAACAGCGTTCTGTCACGCTCTAACTTCACGTATAGATCGCACAGCAAGTTCATTTTCGTTACAACATTAAGATAGGTTAGCACAAGGCACGTTGCCTAGAAAAATCGTATAGGATAACAAGCGATGTTAATGACGCCACATTGAAGAAGAGACAAAGAAGCGCCACGGGCGAGACGGGGTTGCATGCGAGCGAGTTTCCGCGCCGTGCAACAAACCGTCAACAGCTTGCGATCGCCGACAGCCGCGAACAGAGCAGCATAAACATAAACAAGACGGTGAGAACGCGCCGTTAAAATTTCGTAAACGTCGCTAATATAACTGCCGCGAGCAGAAAGCAAGCTTAGTAGGAGATATGCGAACTGATTGCAAACCCGCCAAAAAGGAGCGCTCACCTGAGTCGGCCGATGGTGGACAGTTAAACAGCTAACTGCAAAGCTGTTGCTGGAGCTGTTGACCGACGACTGACAGGGCGACAACCATCGCC
This sequence comes from Haemaphysalis longicornis, assembly GCA_013339765.2. Classification (NCBI taxonomy): domain Eukaryota; kingdom Metazoa; phylum Arthropoda; class Arachnida; order Ixodida; family Ixodidae; genus Haemaphysalis; species Haemaphysalis longicornis. The sequence goes on from JABSTR010000408.1 coordinate 5,516, forward strand.
AGTTTATGAATTCTTGGGTCGACCGTATAAGTCGAACGCGACTGCTTGAACAGCTACGGCACGTACGCCGTGTAGGCAGCACTCGGAAAAATGTAAACAGATGGGAAGCCGTGGGACACCACAAGGCTCGGTTCTTTCACCCGTTTCTATTTAACGACCGCCGCTATGATGGGGCTACCCGACAAACTAAACAATATAGCCACTCTAAATCACAGCCTCTACGCCGACGATGTGACCCTCTGGGTCGCCGGTGGCAGCGACGGACATGTGCAAGGTACGTTACAGAGCGGAATAGATGCGATAATCGATTACGTCCGCCCTAGAGGCCTCGAGTGCTCCCCCCAAAAATCCGAACTCTTGATATACAGACCCACTAGCAGAGGACGCAAACGGGACCCTGCCACACCGAACATCGAGCTCTACGCGGGCAGCCAACTCATTCCCACAGTGGCCAGTATCCGAGTGCTTGGCCTTAAAATTCAAGATAATGGCCACAATAAGGAAACCATTAAACAATTAGAGAGAAGCACGCAACTAACTATGCGATTGATTTCACGGGTAGCAAACAGACACAGAGGCATGAAAGAAGAAAGCCTAATGCGACTCATTCAGTCCTTCGTGATAAGCAAAATTACGTATGTGACTCCCTTTCTCAATTTCAAAGTGGACGAGAAATAAAAATCAACGGTCTAATCAAAAAGTCGTTCAAACAAGCGATCGGCTTTTCATTCAGCACTGCAAATGATCGTTTTGAAGCGTTGGGCCTTCACAACACGCTCCACGAATTGGTGGAGGCACAGAGAACGGCCCATTACGAAAGACTATCCCAGGGCCAAACCGGAATACACATTCTTCGTTCGTTAGGAATAGCATACGAAACACAGGCGGGCCCGAAAGAGGAGATCCCCCCTGAATGGCGGGCGCACCTCTACATTCCCCCACTACCAAAAAACATGAATCCTATCCACAACATCGCCCGCAGGCGGGAACGAGCACGCGCGCTAGACAAACGATTTGAGCGATCTGAGGACGTGGTCTACGTTGACGCAGCCGAATATCGTGCCCGCGACGCCATGACGGTAGCGATAGTCGATTATCAGGGACAATTACTCACGGCCGCATCGCTCGCTACGGTGCGACCTACGGAAGGTGAGGAGGTGGCCATTGCCATGGCCATATCCAACACCAGCGCAAAAATAATTGTTAGCGATTCGAAATCGGCCGTCAGAAACTTTGCAAAAAGGTAGGGTATCGCCTCGAACCACGAGCATACTCGCGAAAGCGAAAAACGTAAGAAAAATTCAAATAACTTGGACGCCAGCACACTCGGGTCTGACAGGAAACGAGAGGGCCCACGACGCCGCCCGAAGTTTAATCAGCCAGGCAGACGTCGACCCCACCTCACCCCAACTCGTCAGATCGGAAAGGGATCGCATGGTGTCGTACAGAGAAATCATAGATTATTACAGATTGGCAAGACGGAAGTATCCCGCCGCGCACCGCAGCCTCACTAAACGGGACTCGGTATGGTGGAGGCAGTTACAAACGAACACGTTTCGAAACCCGGTTGCGCTCAGTCGCTGCTATGCGCGGGTCGGGCGGACCTCTACCACATGTTATGGTCGTGCCCCGCGAGACAGAATCAAAATAATGCAGCAAAGGCTAGAAGCGACTCGCTTACTGTAACGAGCATGGCGCAATGGGAGACCGCTTTGCTCAGCCCCGATCCGGAAGTGCAACTTCGGGTCGTCCGGATGGCCGAGGCCGCCGCCAGAGTCCAAGGGCTTCTGGCTGACGACTGAGGAAGAGGGGAGGAAGACGAGTGGAAGACACCACCTTCTCATTCGTCCCTTTCCTTTTTAATCCCATCACGGGCAAAATAAAAGTTTCTACTACTACTACCGCGCGGGAACGCTGCGAGCAAACGTGAAATTCTCGCGCAGAGAATGCTGGTGCCGATAGGCGAAAACGAAAACAGACACCGGCGGCCTGCCGAGGGGCCAAGCCCAGAGCACGAAACACCTGAAACCGCCACCGTCGCAGCGAACGCGGCCGGATGTTTATACCAACGAGTGAGAGCTTTGGCGGCTTGCGTGGGGCGTGTGTGTGCTGTTCGCCGAGGAGAGTCGCTCCACGCCTGTGCACCGCGTCAGACGTTTTCTCCCCGTGCTCTTCTGTCCTGATCCACTGTAACCTCAGTTTTCTCAATAATTACACCTTTAATTCTCAAAACCTAGTTTCTCCTATTCGATGCGAGCACGCGTCGTACTGTGTTCAAGCAAGTATGACGATAAGGGCAGGTCGAACTTCCCATGTTGGATGAAGCGTCTGTTTGAAAGTCCACTTCGTGCGTAGCACATTGTTTACAAAGCGCGGCCCTGTGTTCCGCGCTGGCGGGACATCACGGTCTGGCGCGATCAGTCGTCGCTCGCCCGTTCCTTGCGGGTGCACCGCCTGTGTCGGTTTTCACCGTAGACGCGAGATCGCGTGGCGGCAAATCCGCCGCGGTAGTACGCCGTATCTTCGTCGGGCTGAACTACGGAGACGCGGCGTCCACCGCCGCGCCGCCGCTGGGATGCCCTCAGTGTAATTGGCGTAATCGCTGAAATCGGTGCGCAGTATTCTTTCCTCCGTGGTCCGCACCTTTTATGATGGATAGTCTGCCAACTTTTTAAATGTCGATAACTAAGCCATGACAGAGGAAAAAACGAAACAAAGAAACAAAACCAAATCGAGACATGCGTTTTTTGTTTTGTTAAGCTTGCTCCATTCATGTCACTGAACGCTGCGAGCAATCGTTACACGAATTCATATTCTTGCACGTTTAGAATGCGCGGCGGAAGTACTCGGCGTTTTAGATGCAGAGCATCTGATTCACTCGCCTTGTCCCTCCGGCGTCGTCGTCGTTGTTGTCGTCGGCGTTGTCCACCCCTCCCCCATTCTCCTCGCCGCGCCAGCTGCGCTCTCCGCCGCTCACCCCCCCCCTCTCCTCCGATAGCGAACACACTCTCGCGAGGGGCATTGGATTGGATTGATTGATTGGATTGGATTGGATGGCTTGGATTTGGATTGGATTGGATTAAAGTGGATTGTGTTGGATTGCGTTGCGTCATAGCCGCGGCACGTTGCGTCATAGCCGCGACAGACGCGCTGGGGCCAGCGCATGTGCAGTACTCTCTCTTCCGCGGTTTCCTCTCCTTCGGGCGCGCTGCGCATATAACCGGTGTGCCGTTCTCCGGCAAAGCAACATCCACGCTTGGCTCAAACACCTAGAGTCCACGCCGCTTTACAAGTACGCCATCGTCGTCATCGACTGGGACCGGCTTACGCAGTCCCCTCAACGTTATGCGCGCTATAAAACGCGGTCCCTTCGCCGCTCCGCCTATGCGTCGCATCTACACAGGGGTTCCCGCGAGGGGATTGGCGTGGTGCTCATGCCGGCAACCATGTGTGCGCGCCGCCATTCCGGTATAGTGCCTAGTATATTCTAGGCACTATAATTCCGGCGCCTGCGCGTCCCAGCGGCCGTATGCCGGGGCCGTGCGCAGCGCAGGCAGCCGCGACTTCGCCATGTCTGCCAGGCTGCCCGCGACGCAGTTTGCGTTCACTACGTTATGGAGTCACGTTATGGAATTACTTAAGCAAGGCGGGTTCGAATGATTCCATAATGTAGGATGTTCCGCGTTAACGTTGGTTGCGCAAAGAGAGTGGCTGTTCCGTTCATACTGCGGCAGCGTTTGTTCGGACAGCATCAGCAGCAGTATTATGTCCCACCGAGCTCTAAAGCATTACCTCGACGTCAAGTACAGTTTCGCGCAGCAAACTCCCACCTCCCCTCGCGGTAACCCCTGTGTAGACGCGACGCATAGGCGGAGCGCCGAAGGGACCGCATTTTATAGCGCGCATAACGTTGAGGGGACTGCGTAAGCCGGTCCCAGTCGATGACGACGTTGGCGTACTTGTAAAGCGGCGTGGACGGTAGGTGTTTGAGCCAAGCGTGGATGTTGCTTCGCCGGAGAACGGCACACCGGTTATATGCGCAGCGTGCCCGAAGGAGAGGAAACCGCGGAAGAGAGAGTACTGCACATGCGCCGGCCCCAGCGCGTCTGCCGCGGCTATGACGCAGCGTGCCAAGGCTATGACGCAACACAATCCAACATAATCCACTTTAATCCAATCCAATCCAAATCCAATCCAAGCCAAGCCAAGCCAATCCCATCCAATCGAATCCAATCCAATGCCCCTCGCGAGAGAGGGTGTTCGCTATCGGAGAGGACTCTATCCCTCATCCTTTGCTGTCTCCGTTTTGAGGGGGTGAGCGGCGGAGAGCGCAGCTTCTAACACTCACCTAAGTTTCAATCGCGCGGAGATAGAAGGACGAGGCGTGGCAGAGTGGGGGGCTGGCAGGGGCGAACGCAGACGCCTGGGCACAACGCCGACGACAAAACTGCTTTATATAATATATACGTATGCAAATAAAACATCGCTGATGCGTTGGTGTGCGTAAATGGTAGGAGTGCATCTCCATGCTTACTCCCGCACTGGACAAGAATGAAATTGCAATTTTACTCTTCGTACTGGAGAGAGGAGACGATGTACAGCTTTACTCTTCACTGGTGCGGGAGCGGAACTGGGGCTGCACTCCGCCGCGCACGAGAAGAGTACGCTGTCAGTTTTGCTCTTCCTCCTCATGGGAGCGAACATTGCATCCAACTCCCCGCAGCTTTCGAGGGGAGCGCGCCAACGCTTGCAGGAGTGCAATGACTGTTGGACTCTTCAACTACTCCCCCGATGTCTAGAGTGTAGCCAGGGATTCGTAGAAAGCAGAAAAGACCCGCCAGATTCCCTCACCGACATCTAAGTCCAAAGCCGCTGCCTACAAACCCAAACATACTACAACAACATATTACCCAACACGTGCCCCTATGAATGCCCTCCCTGTAAAGGGAGGAAGGAGATAGTACAGGGAAGACAGAGAGGTTAACCATCCAATCAACTGCACCCAATGCTTATCAATGATTCCAAATAAATGTGTCAAACTTGCATAATGAACCCCTTACCGCATTTTAACTTTCATTCATGAAATTATTTGTATAAACTCTTACACTTATACTAAAGTGACCAGGCAGTATATTTGAAGGTGTGTGAACATTCACAACTTAGAATACTTTGTGAATAGTTTTTGATATTCGATTTGCAGCTCTGTTTCACATAAGTATCTGAAATTTACAAATATTAGAGCACCGAATGTTTGCTCTTTCGCAAGACTTGCAAGCTTCACTACATGGTAAGATCTTACGGGTTGGTTTTTCTGCATGACACCGAAGCCGTGCCAAAAGCCCAATGTAGAAGCCTTGCACCAAACAAGTGTTCGCTAACTGTGGTGTATGTTAGGTCAAGTACAACACTACGGGAGCAAAATTTATAATCCTAAATAGGTTTCCTGTAAATATAATAGCCCGAGTGAGAAATCAAGTATCACTGCTGGCTTGTTGGTGAGGTCTCACCAGCAACTAGCATGCCCAGCCTCCTTTCAATGATTGAGGGGGGGGGGACTGCTGCCAATCATATTAAATATACTTAATATGCCTACTGTGTCCACAGTATTTTGAAGAACCCATATTTCTCCATGGCAATGTATGCAAAATTCTTGTGGCCCTCCTTCGCATGTCTATTTTTATTTTCTCTGTTACATTAAATTTTTCATGTCAAGCCCAAGTACCTGAAATGTGTCTAGTTCTGACTGCCTAAGCTGTGTTTTTTATGTAGTTATGTTTTATACACTATAGAAACACCAAAGCAAAGATAGTATGGTTTGAAAATATTCAATTTGCAGCCAGCTTTTACTAGTCGTATTTAAAAATATTTTATTTAATTCACAGCCAAGGTTAACTTCTTGTATTCAATTCAGACGCAACGTTGATAACCACACCTCTAAATATACATACAAAAGGTAAGTTGTCCTCTCCTGGAGGTAGTGGAGCAGGCGCAACCACGCGACCCTTCCGGCAAGCGCAAAAAGGCAAAGAAAGAAGGCCAGGAGGAGCAGCCAGCCCTTTCTAACAATCAGTCGCAGGATCAAGAAGACATGGAAACAGGTATTTTCTCAGATCTCACCTCAGCAGAGAACATAGGGCAACATGATATAAACAACAAAGCCACCATGCGTATCTGAGAGCGTAGAAGCAATTCGCAAAGCGAATCAGGAGGATAAACAGAACCAAGCCGCTAGATTTTGCACGTTGGAATCCAACATAAATGAAACTCTGCTAACTCACCGCGCAGCCCGCCGTGCCACCCATTACGCTAAAACCAGCCCAGATGTCTGGACAACCAACCCTACTTCTCCTCAAGATGGTCCCCCGCAATAAACAAACAGACCCGACGACAGTCCTACAATGAAACTGCCATGGGTTCAGGGCGAAGATGGGAGAACTTCAGCAATACATCAGAACTTTAGACTCGCAACCAGATATAATAGCTCTGCGGGAGATCAATGGCAAAACTCACCTTCCTGGCTACATCACCTACGCATACCCTTCAGGAAAAAGAACAGCCACCTTAATCAAGAATAATATAGCAGCAACACAACATCTCACGGCTCAGAAGGGCTGTGAGCACATATTGGTTGATATTCACTCCCGTGCTACAAGAAAAAAAATGCAATCTGTTTATCTTGAACGTGTATTGCCGACATTCTGCTAAACAGACCGGCCTACAAGACACCATCCAAGAAACCCTAAACCTAACCACGGACCAACCAGTTCTCATCCTTGGGGACTTTAATGCCCCTCATCAGATGTGGGGCTACAAGTACAATTCAAAGCGAGGACGACAGTTAGACCATATCATGGACCAGAATTGGATCACTTTACTAAGCGATCCCCATTTCCCCACCAGACTGGGCACCAGTACGGCGAGAGACACAACTCTAGAACTCTCACTACTGGCTAGGTTCCTCGACGTTACTTAGGTCAATACGAACATCAATCTTGGCGCAGACCACGACATCCTTCAAATCAGTATTAAAGGACAAAGCTACTAGACCCATATCGGCTGGGCCAGACTTGTCAACTGGGACCGGGAAACTCAAGCTTAGGGAAGCTCAAGCTGCGAAAGAAAATGCGGAGACACCACCTGGACACACAGAAACAATCACTCAATGGCAAGACCTCAAACGGCATACTCAATCAATCGCAACCACATACTCCACTCCCTACGCGGACTCTCGCCTGCTACACCTTTGGGATGCCAGGCGTAGCCTCACCAAACGATGGAAAAAGTGACGACATAACCGAAAGCTACGCAAACGAACAGCGGAGATCAACAAGCAAGCAGCTGAGTATGCTATGTCACTGTGTAAAGAGAATTGGATTCAGCTATGCGATGGCCTACAGGGGACCCTGTCTACCCGAAAGACCTGGACGCTCCTTCGTCATCTCATCGACCCCTTGACTAACAAGATGCGAGACCAACCGCAACATGGCCCGCACTATCAACAACCACAGAGGAAGCACCGATCAGCTTCTACAACACCTACAGACCAGATATCTCAAAACGGACCGGACCTTCCACCCTGCACCGTACACCTAACCCAACTCCAGACCAACCGATTGAACTTCATGAACTACGATCAGCAATAGCCGAAAGCAAGAAAAACAGTGCATCGGGGCCGGACGGCATCACCTATAAACTACTTAACCTAGGTGACCAAGCTCTCGAAATTCTACTTCAGCACTTCAACGAATTTTGGGCCACAGGGAAACTCCCCGTCCAGTGGAAGGCAACGCAAGTAAGATTCATCCCGAAACCCGGCAAGTCACCTCATATCGGAAACCTGCGACCAATCTCTCTCACATCCTGCGTGGGGAAGATCATGGAACGAATAGTACTCAAGCGCCTGCAAAAGTACCCAGACAAAACCAAACAAATTCCCGACACAATGTTTGGCTTCCGCAAACATCTCAGCACTCAAGATGTTCTTCTGCAACTCAAAGAGGAGGTTTTTAACCCAGCCATGCAATGCTCCCCTAGAGCGGTACTAGCTCTGGACTTAAAAGGAGCGTTCGACAACGTTGCCCACGAGACCATCCTCAAGAACCTCAACGACACAGGGTGTGGTCAGAGGACCAACGACTATATAACCGACTTCCTCTCAGACCGCACAGCAACACTCAAAATAGCTGACGTCACCTCCAGTCCTCTCATCTTAGGGAGTTGCGGCACGCCTCAAGGATCTGTCTTATCCCCTTTTTTATTAAATATTGCCCTATTTGGTCTTCCTTGACCAGTATACATAACCTAAACCATGCCCTCTATGGCGATGATATAACCCTCTGGACGGGCACGGACTCGATAGGAGGGATACAGGACACACTACAACAAGCAACAGATGTCGCGCAATATACGAAAAAGTGCGGCCTCACCTGTTCGCCCGAAAAGTCTGAGCTTTGATTGCGCGGTCTGTAGGAACAAAAGGAGCCAGCAGACATCCTCTCTTGGGGGGACATACAATCAGCCCTGAATCCCTCCATTCAAGCATGATAAAAGTAACCCGATCCAACGTGACGAAAACCACTGAACAGGTCATTCACATGATACAGGTGGAAAATAGAAAGGGGAATCAAGGAAACGGCGCCTTCGCCTTGCAGGCATGCTCTCGAAATCACCTACATCATACCGATTTGATTTTAAGCAAAGCCGGCAAAATTAACACCCTCATACAGAACAACAAAGCACGCCCTAAGCATTCCCATGGAGCACCAACAGACTGTTGGGAATGGGCCTGCAAATATGCTGGACAGTTAGCGGAAGACCATCCAAGCCAAAAGTAAGACTGAAGACTTAAGCGGGAGAAAAGTCCCCGAGAAAATAAAACGGGCTCCGACACTGAAAACCAAGAATTAGAATTTCGTGACCATTAGACGCGCAAAACTTTTCATCGTCTACCCAGGAATATGCCCCCGTTCAACACAGGCCGGCGGTCCGCAAGAGCAAAGCCTAACAAGAATATGGAGCACCAAACCACGTATACTGACGCAGCAGCTCTCCCTGACGAAAGGCCAAGATAGCAGTAGTGACGACCAAGCAGATCTGGTCACAAGTCCTACTGCAAAAATAAGTTCAACGAAAGAGGAGGAAGAATTAGATTGATTGTTTGTAGGTTTAACCGCCGACGCAACGCAGGCGATGAGGCGCGCCGTAGTGGAGGGCTCCGGATTAAATTTTGACCACAAGGGGATCTTTAACGGCGCCGAAAATCACGCTTTTTGCTTTTCGCCTCCATCAGAAAAGCCCGCCCGGCCGGGACGAACGCCCGTGCTCACAGCGCAAGAGGAAGAATTAGCATCTCGCAGGCGCTCACGACCACCGCCCGTCTCAAGACTCTCAAGAAGCGTACCGAAGTTACCAATTCGGGATGGGTGGCCCCTCTAGCACATCGAATATTATCAAGTCAATCCTCCAACCGAAAGGTACAAATCGTGTGGACGCCTGCCTACCGCTCCATGGAGGGCAATGAATTTGCTCACCAACAGGCCCGCGTACCGACCAACCAGACCCTAGAGAGTACGGTAGAGCCTATCCCACTCGCTACATTTCAAGAGATCACTCAGCACTACAGGCTTAGTAGGAGAACGTTCCCACTCCCACATCCAAGCCTCACAAAAGGATCAGAAATAGAAATAACGACGACGACTTCTTCAATCAAATAGACATCCTCATCCCACCCGACTTAACCTAATGTACCCAAGCGAATATTCAGCCGGATGGAAATTCTGCCAGCAGCCAGGGACACTCAGGCACATTATCGTAGAATTTAAAGTTACGCCAGGATCGCCGCCCCTAATATTCCCTTCCCCCACCCCCAAGAGCAGTGGGAGACACTGCTGTCTAGCCCCTTTCCTCCCGGATCAGCTCATCCTCGTCGAGAGGGCAGGCATGGTCAAGACGGCAAATGGATTCCCATGATTAGGGGACCACTCCCGCATGATCTTCCGATCAATGCTCCTAATAAAAGTGGTTCTCTCTCTCTCTCTCTCTCCTCTCCTAGTACCACCAAATAACACTCAGCTGTTATTGCCATCATTGCTCGAGAGAGAAAACTGACAAGCAAAGCCTCATCCCTGCCTAATTTCAGTTTTAAGTTGTAGTAGTACTTTTGTGCTGCTTGACAAGCAATAACTTATTTGTGGTAAGATCTCTGCAGACAAGTCCTCAGTCTTGCCAAACACAGGAGAAATGGATTTGAAAGCATCACACATCATAAGATATGTTCCTAAAAGTACCAACTTAAGTACAATATTGTCCTGCGGCATGTGAGAGCACACGTGAACTTTTCAGCATCTGTTGAATGCATGGCATTATACCAGCTTGAACGTGCCCCTGAAGGGATAATTTTAAAAACGGTAACTTCCCAAGCAGCGGAAATTGCCAAGCCCAAGCATGGCAAATCATCAGTGGCCAATGTGTCCGAGCTTGGCAAACCTCGGCCGCCATTATTGGCTGGTGCTTGGGAAAGGTGACAAGCCAACAATTGGCCAAGCTCTGGAAGGCCAATATTGGCCAACGCTTGGCAAAGTATGTTGCCATGATAATGCCTATGGGTGGGTGCCACGCTATTTACATGCACATTTTTGGCTTTGTGGCTTGCCGTTATGGCCTATGCCTATTTTAGGAGTTGCCTCCCGGCCCGATTTCTGCTTTATACATGCCATTATACAGGAAATTATTTAGCGAGTGCGCATTAATTATTTATCTAAGGCGCACTCGATGAATATTTTTCTGTACAATGGCATGTATAAAACAGAAATCGGACCGCGAGGCACAATAAACTGCATAAACTTCGCAAGCAATGCGTGACTTGCCAAAAATAATTGAGCAACACAACACCTCACGTCTCTTTGCTTACTTTTTTTATTATGCACACCAAATTTAGGAGAAATCTGTCTTAACAGTTGCAAGATTACTAAATAAGCTTGTTCAAAACACAAACACGAAAGCAGACACAAACACAATAGGCGAGAAAAATAAAAAATTGCTGCTCGTAAAGCGCGAACCGATCAATGCTTCGTTAAACTGTTCGAGATGCCTACAAAACAGAAGCATTCAGGTAAATGAAAACAAAGACCCTCCTCCCCGGTAATTCAACGGCTTGCCAAGATCACAATGTAGTTCAACAGCACTATTGTAGAATAGTCCAGCTTGGAAGGCTTGTTCTCTCTGCTGCATCCGCCACTTGTCCACGGGAAACACCTTTACGTTGTAGCGCCTGTAATAAGTAAAAAAAGCGTTCACTACAATGGTAAAAACACGCTGTTTACTAAATGCAGCACCTAGCCCCATCCTTCACGCATACACGTGCGAAAATATTCAGCCTAAACTTTTACCTTGTTAGCACTCCCTATGAAACATGAAACGTACTGCACTATCTATTTTTCAAAACTGCGTTTTACGGTAGCAGTTACTTGGCTCGTTCTTGAGAAAACAGTCCGGAATTTCACCGAAAATGGGCTTCGCACTTATTGCAGTCGCGCAAGGTAATGTGAATAAAAAAGTCCAATAGACAAAGCAACACGCCAGCGGTTCCGTGAAATTTTGTTGTGGCTACTGTAGTCACATAAACAATTAATTAATCGCGACTGAAACGTCGGGCCGTCAACGTTTTATTAGCGTAAGTTTTGTTTTCTAACAACGCGGGATCAGACTACAAAGCAACGCACTACACAATGGGTTCGGAACGCACAACTTTCCCCCTTTTTTTTTCTTTTGGGAGACATCTATGCCAACTTGGAGGTAGATGAGCAGCAGTGTGAGCTTTTAATGCGCTATATTTTTAAGTGGCAAGCAAATAAAGCGACCATTAAAGCCACGCTGCACCGAGCTGATTGGGTATTAAACTGGTTACGGCGTTGCTGTCGCCTTCGCTCACTTCTGCCTCGTCGGACGCGCCAGATGCGAGCGGAACCGACGGAGAAGCCCAGCGGCAGTGTAATTACTTTGTCGCTTGACAATATTTTGACGTTGCTCAAGTAAATCATGAAGCAAAAGCTTCATAATGAATCCAGCTTAATAAATCCGTAACTGTTATACTGCACACGAGCCTTGCTTCAACGCATGCTGAACGTCGTGAACCTGCAGTGGGTGCACGGCCGCTTGTGCGGAAAAAACAAAGCCGGAAAGAGGATAGCTACAACTGGCGTCCCACTAATGGAAGCACATGTATGTGACCACTTAATTATTTGCAAGAACCAACGCTAAGCAGCACTCACAGCGTGCCAATTGTTATTAAACGAAAGTTTGGCGGGAACGAGGTCGAGCTCTCGCGTACCGCGCAAGGAAAAATGAAATGGTGACTGACGTTTTCAGCGGCCGGCCGCAGCAGGCAAACGATGTTATTCCACCAGTCAGGTATACTTCAAACACCACCACCGACACCAAAACGCACATCACAGACACGCACAGGAGTACAACGGCGGTTTCAATGCCACAAAAGAGACGCAGACGTCGGAGCGACGCGGCCGCCCGACCACCCGCCAGCTCAACCACGGAGAAAAAGAACGCGCAAAGGCACAACGCTCAAGTAGTCCGACGGACACCGTTGCGTTAGGACCCACAAATGACCCATTCCTAGAGAACGTGTAGCACTATCTTGCACGCTGTTTTGAATACGCTGTACTTTCATTTGAGTACGCTTTGTTTTGTGGCACGAAGCTGTGGCTCTTTAGGTAACTACTTTTTGCCGCGTTGTAGCCTGTTCACCGTTCCAACTGCCACCGCCCCGGGCTCCGCAAGCGCAAGGCCAAAATTCGCTTTTATCCGTCTGCTGAAGCTCGGCTACCGATGAGCTTTCCGTATGACGTTACTTCCGGTCGCCGTTTGCTTGGCGATCTATCAATCTTTCAGCCAAGTAAAGCCCGTTCTACATGGTGCGATTTTCCCTGCGAATTCGCAGATGCGGCGCCGCTCGAGCGGCAAAACGACCTTTTTTCGTTGCTGCGGCAAAGTGCCAAATGTTTGGAACGATCGCGCATCCCCGGCGAACGCCGCTGGTGCGGCGTGGAGGCGGTAGAGGGGCCGGAACGTGCGGCCAATAGGAACACAGCAAGGTGAACGTCACGGCCACGTCACGGAATCACCATTTGCACGCTTAGCAACCAGAATGCGTTGCTTGCATACAGGCGGCGTAAGCGCGGGCGCACCAACACAAACGTACGCGTATTACAACACGATGTCGCGCGCCGTTTTCAACGAAAGCTTAATCGGTGTCCGCGCACGTAGCGGTCCTCACGGCTGTTTGGAAGAAGTACATAATAACCGAAGAAGTCCCGTTCAAGGTACACTAAAATGTGCTAGGCACGCCATAGAGTTAAAAATTCAGACTAGGCACGCACAACAAGCAAACCCAGGGTTGCTTGCTGTGTTTGTCTTCTCTGCTATGTGTGCGTACATTGAAAGTTATTAAACTTATATTTACTACAAAACAGTCTGAATAAACTTGCTAGAAAGTAAAATAAAACCTTTTTTTTAATCACAAGAAGGTTTGCTTGTGAACGACCTAATTCGGTCTGCAAACAATGTGTTTCTGAAGAGCGAAAACCGCGACGTTCGCAGGCCATGTAGATGACACTTCCAGGCACTGCGAAGTTCGCAAGTGCGAATGTTCGTTCCACCGAATTCGCAGACGAAAAACGCACCATGTAGAACGGGCTTTACCGATGAGTGACCGATAGCTGGGAAGCCAATAGGGACCCATGGGTTTTCCAGTCATTGGCAATCAGCCTCTGCTGCTTGGGTTGAAAGGGCACACATAAAGAAAAATGCTTGGCACCAGGGCTAAGCGCAACTATTTAACATTTTCTCATTCAATACTTAAGGCCTGGATGTGTATTATTAAGGCTTGGTTCCTACATCTGGTAAAAACAACAACAACAACAAAAAACCTTTGTCCTGTGCGCAGCCCTACCTCCCACCGGACTGCATGTCCTATTATCAGCTGGCTTAAGGTTTCAGACCAACGAAGTGATTAGCAGACAGATTATTCAGCATGGTAGTTACTACACCTTCGCAATGGTGAACATTACCTGCCTGCCTCACGACTCCGAACACTCAATTATACCTTACGTCGCACAGGTTAACTTCGTTATAAAAACACAGCCCTGTGGCCTACGTAGCAGTCCGGTGCGAAATAAGTTATGCGCGCAGAATCGTTTGCAGTGGCTAGCTTGGTTACGATGGGAGTGGTCATGCGCCGTCCCAGTGCCCTCGTGTGACCGGCGTTGCTACCTCTCGCCACGGCACGTAGGCGACGAAACGCCCAGCGGCCTCAATACGGCGCTCTAATGAAACACAGCGCAGACGTTCGTCGGGAACGCACTCATCTTTCTCGCAAATCGAGGCGGCAGAACTGATGCAGAGCGCCCGTGGTCACCGTCGCAACGTGCTACGCGCAAATTAGGCAGTCCCACATACTCAGCGTCCCAATTACACGTTGCACACCACCACAAGTGCTCTTCAGAAGTTGTTTGAGAGCGCCCTCATCACAATCGCAAGCCAAACACCTATGCACCGCTGCAACGGCAGACAAAAATCACGACGAGAAGAGCGTAGGGAAATGACCGCACAACAGCTGCCATTTTTCTTGAACCATGACGTCACATGCGGCAAAAAGAAAAGGTCGCTTTCTTTGTTTTTTGAAGCATCGTTTGTAACCGGACAAGAGCTGGGGGCACTATAAAACACGAAATCATTCGAATCAAACAAACTTGCATTTCCTCTTATGGTAGGGTTTCACCCCGCCTCGCCTGCGAGCGTCCCCTAAGCACGAAAGTGGTTTCTCATATATCTCTCTCCTCTCTCTCTCTCTCTCTCTCTCTCTCTCTCTCTCTCTCTCTCTCTCTCTCTCTCTCTCTCTCTCTCTCTCTCTCTCTCTCTCTCTCTCTCTCCTTTAAGTCTGCTAATAAAAAAAAGGAACAAAAAAACTTTGGTGTCAGTACTCGGTATAAACACGGCGTAATTAATGCATGAACCATGCGCCGCCATCAACAATTGAGGTGCTGGAGACAGCCACATGTGATGTTATGTTACAAGGTGAACCAATCTATAATGAATCACTTTTTCTTCGTTTTTTTATCTAGTACCTGGGAGGCAACGGCTACGTGACAGAATGTGGTACACGAGGCTTGCAACCCAGAAGACTGCCGGTGGAAGGAACCGAAAAGTGGCATCGAGAACTCTGGTAAGCACATAAAGAGATGGAAATTGTTTGATTGGTAGTTTTCCAAAGCTCAAAAAACCACTTGACATCGCGGTTACTCATGATGCCTTATTTTTCATAGGCTACCTGAATTACTGGCAGGAACATTTACCAGACGAAGGTGGAGATTTCCCTGCGGATGTTCTGGGTACACAAGTGACAAGGCTGAAAATACGTAATATATGGCACGACAATATAGTTTTAAATTTATAATCTGGCCCCTCTGTTGCTGCTTTAGGGCACAAAAGCCCAGAGAGAAGAGTTCTTTTATTGAGAAATGCTGGTGGTATTTTGGTGTCTGCTGCAAATGACCTCAGGTGAGAATGGTGTACATAAAAATTCCATTTGGTAATATCCGCTACGGCAAAACTCAGCAAAAAAAGTGATTTCTGGCTGGGAGGGGAGAGGAATCCAGCATGAAAAAAGGGATTACTGGCTGGAAAGTAGTATTAAATCCAGGAAGACAAAACATTTATGGCTGGGAATGGTGCAGAATCCAGCAATAAAACAATCTATTTCCGGCTAGAAAGTGGTGTACAAGCAGCAAGAATAAAGCAATTTACACCGGGTAAGGTACATCATTCTGGCTGGAATAATTGTATTTTCAAAATGAAAAGGGGGATTTGCCAGTTGTAAGTGCGCATTTTTGCAGCTGAGAATGATGGGATTTCCAGCCAGAAAATGTGTCGTTTCTGACAGGAGACAAGCCTCAAAATTTCGATTTCCAGCCACTGGTTCCGGTTGACACCTGACTCCAGTCCAGGCTAAAAACGATTTTAGGCTGGAAAACTCTATCGTTACACAGCCGGGACTCGAAATAATTTCCGTCTGGACTTGTGAAGACCGGTAGTAGGTCTTCCGTTATTATCGCTTCCCGCGCCATCCGGAGTGACGACAGCCCGGGGTATCTCGGGAAGTGGCTCGTCTTGCGGAAGACGGCGTGCGATCCGGCAGAGGTTTCTACAAAGAATCATTGAACCAGGGGTTTCCCCCAGATCGACAAGGGGGGGGTCCTGCTATGGCTCGGGGGGGGGTCATAAACTAGAAAAGCTGTTTTTTTTACCCCCGAGTTCTAAAGTTATTTCACTTAAATAGTTTCAGTTAATTAATTAGGTAAATAATTAGGTTACAATAGGTTAAATATTAGTTAAATAATTAAGTTAAATAACTAGTTAAGAACTTCCCTCGACCGGGACTGTCCTGCACTCGCGTTTCCGCTGCCTCCAGGAGCATTTTTCCCTGGGCACCCGACGTCACTCCCAAAATCACTTCAAGGAGTGGGGAATTGCTGCGTCGCCCGCGTGGTATTCAACTCGGCGTAAAAAATGGCGTAAGGCCACCCCCGAAAATATCTGTTCAGAGAACCGTGCACAAAATGTTCTCGTCCTGCAGTTGCCGACCCACCCACACCCGTACCATCATATGAATGTCACGTACAGGCGAAAGTTCCCGTGACTAATCTGGGCCATTGAAGCTCCCATTTTCCTTTACTTTTTTTTCATTTTCGACCTGGGTGGTGGTAGCAATGGCTCGCACGTGGTCAGCCTCAAACCACTTTGCCCCTTTCCTTTGAGCCTTTTTTGTGTGCACATACGAATGACAGCTGTCGAAAAAAAGGAATAAATACGTGGAACTAAAACCGCGGGGGGCGCACTTTTGTTTATTTTGCCCGAGGCTACTCCAAGAATAGCAGACGGGCAGCCCGCGCATCGAGATCGACTAAAAAGGTCCATACGCGACAAGAGTGAAATTGGGGATTCAAGGGGGTGTGTCAGTGCTGAGTGTAGGGAAATCCGGCGGCTGCAAAGCAACTCGAACCACAGCAGTGGCCCTCGGCCACCACCGAAGTCATCATGGCATTATTCGGCGTGATATCTAACGCCGTGTCCATCGCCGCACTGCTCCGGTCTTCGAAGCTGCTCAAGAACGCCACCACGGCGCTGGTGATCAACCTGTGCTTCTTCGACCTGCTCTTCTCTGCATTGAACACCCCGCTGACCGCGAGCATCTTCTGGCACGCCAGCTGGGTGTACAGCCACGGCCTGTGCGTGGCGCACGGCGTGAGCCGCTACTTCAACACGGGCGCCTCCATCTTCACCGTCATGGCCATCAGCATCAACCGGTACGTGGCGATCATCAAGCCGAGCCTCTACGCTCGGGCCTTCACCGAGGGCAACAACCTGCTGGTGGTGACCGGGACGTGGCTGGTGAGTCTGTCGCTGATCTTCTTGGCCACGGCGGGCGTGTGGGGCCAGTTCGGCTGGGACAGGGACACCGGCACGTGCGGCGTGATGCCCAAGAATGGGCGCAGCAGCAAGGCGTTCATCCTCCTGGTGTCTTACTTCGTGCCAGCCACGTCATTCGTCATCTTTTACAGCCGCATCTACTGGATGGTGCGCATGACGCAGCGCAACCTGCGCCAATACAGCTCCAACCACAAGTCTGCCGCCTTCGTGGCGCGCTTCTTCGCCCAGCGCCAGGACGGGGGCGCCGTGTCCGCGGAGAAGGTGCAGCGCCAGCAGCGGCGCATCGCCAAGGACTGGCGCCTGCTGAATACGGTGTTCGTCATCTTCGCCGTCTTCACGCTCTGCTACCTGCCGGTGGTCGTGCTCAAGACTTTCCGGCTTTTGGACGATTACCCGGGCATCCACGTGTTCGCGTACGTCACCTACTACTTCTCGGGATGCGTTAACCCGCTCATCTACATCTGCATGAGCCGGGAGTACCGGCAGGCCTACAAGGAGCTCTGGCCCTGCGCCAAGAGCGCTGCCCTGTCCGAGAGCACGGGAAGCCGAGAGACGGCCGTGTGATGATTATCCTTTTTTTCGGTGTTGCTCGGTATTATCGCTACCACTTGCCCGACGACCCGAGAGTGTGTGAGCCATGCAGAACATGTCCATTTCTATTACTCTCTCTCTCCCTCTCTCTCTCTCTCTATTACTTATCCCGCACACTTGCAATTGAAGCTACCCCACAAGTAGCATCAAAACATTAGAAGAATGTTATTTTTTTGTTTGCTGTTAATGTTACAACAATGTTCTCAAAGCCATTTTTTTCTAATGTTTAGGTAATGCTATAAAAATATTACAATAATGTTTCGGAAAACGTTATATAAACGTCCAGAAAACATTTTACAATATATTACTAATGTTAGTGTTACATTTCACGAACGTTCCGCGAACAAGCTAATAACGTTCAAAAACATTTAAAAGCAAAAGAAAATGTTACATGACATTTCGCCAAACGTTATGCGAACAGTAATAAACCATTTCTACAACATATCAGTACTGTTGGACTAAGGTTTACCTAACGTTGCAGAAACACGCTGACTCCTTGCAAAAAGGCGTGAACCGTGCGCGCCGCTGGCAACACTGTGCGCAGCGGCCATGGTGAAGGAAAATTTGAAAGTCTTCTCTCGATCGCTCGCTCTCCGTGAGATAGTATGGCTAGTTCTGTTGAGATTGTCTTCCCAATCACCAGGTGGGAGAACATTTTATCTTGCCTACCTCCGCTGAGGGAGGAGCAGCTCGTCCAGTTTTACTCGTGCAGGTGGGCAACCGAAAGAAGCTTCGAGAGAAGTTTTAACTTTAACATCGAGTCGTACGTGCTTCCGTCGACGCTGAAGACTAATAGCTCCCAGCGAAGGTAAGGCTTTTTTCTTCGCCTTTGCGACTGTCTTTCAGCCGCTGCAGCATAACTGCTTGTGAAAGATTGTTGAGCAGCATTGAGAGCAAGAATGATGATCCGTCCGGCCGGCTTTCTTTTTTTTTCGTCGAGTTCACAGCGTGACAACTGAATCATTCCTACGCGTGCCACAGGACAATTCGTAGACCGTGAGCAGTCGATCGACTGAGGGAAATACTGCGAGAGTTACTTCACTTCCGTGCAAGCGGGGAGGGTAATCCCGGGGCGTATATTTGCTCATGCAAGCCGACGTAAGCGACTACACGAGCGGGAGAGTAATGCGGAACTGGAACAGTTGGTTTCCCCTTCTAGCTGATCTGTGAAAAAAAAAAAAAAAACGCTTGTCGAGTCTTCCGTTTCGCATCCGCCAGCCCTGATATGAGGCGAGGAAACGCGGTGTTGCAGCGCGAAAGCACGAGCACTAGAGCCGTCATAACTGCGGCCTTTCATCTGCTCCGTCGAAACTTGATTAGAGGCCGGGGATAATGCCGGTGAAGCAGGGAAATAATAATGCAAAGACGGAGGGGGGTGAGCAAATAAAGAGGAGAAGAAGGAGGCGAACATTCGAGCGAAAAAAAAAGAGAGAGATAGCAGTTTAGGTGGTGCGGCATTAAGACATACCTTTACTAACAAACGATGTATGGTTAGGGGTACATGTTGCAGCGTCTGGGTTTGTATCGGTTGTATCATTTGTAGCACATGCAAGTTAAGATAACTCGTCCCATTGTGAACGCTTCTTTTCCTCCAAATGCATCCTCCTCGTACATTGACCCTCGAACACTGGAACCCTGCACGCAGACTTTAATTGCGCACTACTCTCTACAAAGCGGTCTAGGGCGAGCAGTTTAGAGCCGTGAGCCTGCTCTCCTCATCGGACGTGGCCTCTTCCGCCTTCGTAAGGAGCCAAGCAGCTTCAGTTTTAACTGGCCCAAGCTACAAACATCCCACCTTCTACTCCCACTTCCCCCACTAGACCTAGCGTCTTCCTGCTGCAATAAGGGCTATATAATACACACACACACACATATATATATATATATATATATATATATATATATATATATATATATATATATATATATATATATATATATATATATAATATCTTTTCAGCCGTGCACTCGTGTTTGTTTGAGCGCAGCGCCATCGCAGCGTAAAGCGTGATAGCCGCAGTTGGCCGGCACGGAGAAGTGGCCGATGGGTACTGTGATTGCCCTGCTGGAATGGTTGCTCGCAGCCACCTGATGGGCGTGCTGTGGACAGTTGCGCTTCTGCAGCCCAAGGACTTCCAAGAAGCACCCCAGCACATGGCGTGCAGTGAGTGGCCTCAGCAGTGGAGGTTGCCCCGTGGTAGTGCCAAAAAATGATCGCTTCTGCAGATGTGCAGCTTACTGTTTATTTAGTGTGTCTTTACCTGTTTTTTAGTTTGCAGTGTGCACGAGAGAAGGAGTTTGGCGTTTCCGCATTAGGCACATCTCAACAAGAAGCCCATAAAATATTCAGTGTCTGTAACATGAGTGTCACATGGTATGGAAAGTACACTCCTAGTGCAATCAACAAAAAGAACTTACAATGTGACGGTACTTTATTGTACTGTGTACAAACTACATCACACCTCCCCTTGCCTTGCTGCAACCAGCTTCCCAGACAGAGTCTAGCAACAAATGAGGAAATGGCCGCACTCTTCATATGTGAGGTTTGTGTCCAAGGAATAAATTGTCCAATAGGCCACTTGAATCTCCCGCCAAAGTGGCTCAGCGCGCTGTACTGCTGATCCCAAGAACGCTGGTTCGATTCCTAGCCACAGTTGCCACTTTTCAGATGGAGGCAAAAACTGAAATTGCCCAACTTTCATGATTTTAAGATTTGTACACATTCAAAATCCACAAGTGGTCCAAATTAATCCTAACCCCTTCACAATGGTGTACTTCTAGCTCAAGTGTAGCGTGAGCGAATTAAATGCGAAATAATAAATATTGTGTCTCCTGCACACACTGTAACACTTCTCTGAAAAAGCAGGTTTCTACCTCAAACAAAAGTCAGGAACTCAATGGCTAATCCGTGTTGGTCCACTGTGAAGTGCATAAGCAGAACTCCTGCATGGGCATTTGTAATGTACGCTGCAGCTAGCTGGGTTCAGACTCCTGCATTATAGGAGAATGCCAGTTGCTCAGGGTAGCACAGATCACCCACATACGATTAGTCAACAAAATAGGAACTGGGTGATCAAGTATGTGGTAACGCTTGATACGCTAGATCCACCTTTCCACATGTATCCTAAGTGCAGCAATGTCCTGGGTTTCTTGGGCCTCCTCGGCTGTAAATTGCTCGCGTCGAAGGAAGGGTGGAACGTTCAGCTTCGCATTTATCTCCTCCACAAGGTCATGAATTCGGAAGCCCTTGTCCGCCATAGTGGAGCCTCCTTCCTCGTAACTCTCGCTCCAGAAAACCACTTCGTATCACACATCCCCTGTCTGATGTGCATCCCGTAAAGATCTCGGAAACAAACGCCACCTACCCATGAGGGGCCACTCCAACCAGTCCTTGAATGTGTGTGGGTTGATTTATAATGAGAGTTTAGGCCAGACTGCGCGACAAACGACGATGACACTTCGCACCTTATTTCTGTCGCATCAAGCAACATGCACGCGGATGCGTACTTCTCCACAAAAGCCCGAAACATTGCCCTGTTAATAGCTTTCCGCGACAGC
>JABSTR010000409.1:0-36431 GCA_013339765.2 Haemaphysalis longicornis
GAATTCCTCGTAAGCGCCTACTTTATACACTGAAGCTGTTTTGCACCGCGTCTTGACCAAAACTGCGTATCTATCGGGTCGCACAACAAAGAATCGCACACGTTCGCTCGAGACGTACTGTAAAATGCTCTGTAGCTCTAGTATAGGTTAATTGAAAACAGGTAGGTATCTAGTAAAAATCCAATATTGGTACCTCGAAAAAATTCATACTGTAATTGGGCACTAAGACGACTATCATTACCCCGAGTTTCATGTGCTTGTCTTAATTAGTTGGTTCCCAGCAAACTTGTAAACATTACAGTATTCCCATTTGCATCAATACGTGGCCATACGGAGGGAGTACATTTACAGAAGAGTGCTGTAACTCTTGTTTTGTCAAAATGAGAATTAATACAGAATTATTTCTAAGGAAGCTACATGTATGTGTCTTTGCTTGATATGGTAAGCCACCCTCTATAACTGATTACAGTTATTTACCAATGAAAATTCATTGGTCTTTCCCTTCACAGAAGTAGAAGGGTTTGCATACTTAGGTATCAACCATGACCACACTAAATTTCCAACTTTCTTGATGCTCGCCCTTCACTAAAGTGGGGAAAGCAGGCTCTTATAACCGGGAGAATGCGGTACACAGTTTAGGGACCTGCGACTCACCAAGAGAGATCTTCTGCAGGAGGCCCCGGTTCTGCCGCGACGACCGGCTTGCCTTCCTGTCTCGGGCCGTCGAGGGACGCAGCGCTCTTCTTCTTCTTCTTCTTCTTCTTGGGCGTGGTACTCATCTCCTCAGACCTCTTCCTCCTCTTCCTCTTCCGCAGACTCCTCCTCAGGCGCGTCCTCGCCCTCGCTCTCGGACGCCTTAGCCTGCCTGCTGTTCCGGCCCTTGGCCTCCGACTCCTTGCCCTTCCCACGGCTGCCTGCTTTGGAGAAAACAGACCCTCTCAGACCACTCTGCCCTGATGGTTAAAGGGGCCATAAAGACAAAACACGTTTCGTTCATTAAAAGACTACTTTGTTCAATAACAAGGGTGCCAATCTTTCACAAACCTCACACAAACGAGGAAGATATGAAGAGGGCACACTGGTCGTAAACCAAAAAATGTTTATTTTTACAGTTATGATGATAAAAACTGGAGGACATATGACTTTTTCATTCTGATTGTAGATATAAAATTTGTTTTTGTGCAAAACGACTACATTTAATTTATTTGATTTTAGTCTTCATAAAAAAAAACTGCTGGAGTGATGCAGCCGAACAAGGTACCACTGAACTGTGCACAAATCAAGCAGTGCAATAAGACTAACATTATCATTCTATCTGGTCTGTAGCAGAAGTTACAACCGTTTGAAGTGTTTGGGCCTGAGACAAAAACGGTTTTTCTGGTGCAACCTCCAAGCCCAAACTTCAAGCGGTCATAGCTTCTGCCACCGCATATAGAATGACAAATGGTAGTCTTATTGCACTCCTCGACAAACAGGCGGAAATAATTTTAATTTTGCGCTAACTTTTTGAAGTCTGAAAGGTGACGCCACCAGATGTCCAAACGTGTACTACATTTACGTAATGTGCCCAACAACTCCGACGACTTAAACGCGTGATTCAAAAACCACATAAAAGGAATAGAAAAAGTTGCACATTATTTGCTGTTTTAGTCGGAGACAAGTTTTTAAATACCTCTTTGATCTCACGTACACTTAAAAGCATGTTGCTGCACTGTTCGCTGTCACGTTTGAACCCTTCCTTTTGGCAGGACATGTATAGCGAGCTGGTAGATTCCACATTCCAATTCTGATTTCAAAAGTTCTAGCGCGCTACCAGCAAAACCGTTTAGGGATAAGTTTTTAAAGGGACACTGAATTGATTTGTAAACACTGCGGTATTACTAGCGCAAATTGTAGTCCGGAGTCCATAGGCCATGTTTCGACACTCTGAGGCGCGGCGGATATTATTTAGTAGAAAAATCAATTCGATAATACTGTCCTCCTCTCTGCACCCTCACCCATTTTCTTTGGTGCTAAGGTCGTGGCTGCGCTGCTGAGCACAAGGTCGCGGGTTCGATTCCCGGCGACGCGGCGGGCGCTTTTCTGATGGAGGCGGAAAGCAAAAACGCCCGTGCGTACGAGATTTGGCGCACGTTAAAGATCCCCAGGTGGTCAAAATTAATCCGGAGCCCTCCACTACGGCCCTCATCGCCTGTGTTGCGTCGGCGTGTTAAACCCTACAATCAATCAAATCAATCTTCTGTGGCGTTTTGTGTGACGTCAGAGGAGATGAGCTGGCAAATGGCTGCGCTACTGTGCGGCTCGCCGACATTCCGACGAGTCAGTCGGCCAGCGGCCTGCGACGACGGTCGTCGCAATTTGCTCGCTCAGTTGAAACTAGCCACAACCCGTTTGTGAGAGGAAGAATGTGTTTTCTTTACTTGTTAGTTTGTAAACTCTATCAAGCTCCGAGTTCGGGTCACTCCACACAATCGCTGCACCAAGTGCACATGCGACGCTTCGCTGACTGGTACGCTAGTAGGAAAATCTAAGGCCCCTTGAAGGCGGGAGAAGAGTCAGCAAGTCAATATAGGTACTAAGGAAAGTAAAATCAACTGAAACTTTACATCATACAGCGTAAAACTAGGGAGCAGGAAGCACTGCTTTTGCGCTGGATGAACACACGCACCGGGTCTGAGCAGCACGACCACACCAACACACACTGCGAACGCTTTTCCGCCTAAGAAATGCAATTGCTAGACGTGAGATATTGTGGCATTATTTGGGGCCGCTTACTGCCACGAGCGCTATACAACAATAGTCAACAATACAGTCGAACCCCGCAATAACGAAACCGCCGGGGAAAGCCGAAAATTTCGCTTTTGCGGGAATTTCGTTGCCGCGAGAATGAAACATAAACGACCGGAAAATTGCCCACAAACCAAAAATTTATTTCTAAAGTCGGTTATATTACTTCGTGAGCCTTACCTTGCAGCCAACGTCACAGTTCAGCTCTCACATTACAATAAGTGTTCATTGCTAGTCGTGTGCGCGCCAAAGAACGACGAAATCGTGTCAAACGCATCCAAAACATTCCGTCAGGTTCACCTTCTCTGCACGTTTTTCTCCCTGGCCCTCGGCACCCGGTATGTCCGATCATGCAAGCGAAGCGCAGCTTCTTCTGTTTACGAACTTTGCCAGACAGAGTGGCACCTCGTTGCACCACTACTGTTTAGAAAACTAAGTGAGCACCGCTTTGTTGACGCCCAGAAAGCCCGCAGCCGTCACTGTTTTGTTTTGCGCACGTGCGCCATTGAGAACTGGTAGGATCCTTGCTTTTCAAAATTGTTGAGCTAGCTGCAGGCGTTTCCAAACTCGTCGGCGCTATCCTTCCTTTGGGCCACTGACTTGGTCGATGATGGTTGCCTTATCTCGTAGCAATAAAAACCTCACCTTTGGGCTGGCGAAGCATCTTACTGAGAGCAACATGCCAATCGCCGCACACAAACAACAAGCGCACGCGCACTGTTCAGCGGTAGTGGGCTAGCGTAGCCCAAGCCAAAGCCGCGACTTGAGTCCACCATGTCGCCCCCTGGTGGTGCCGCTGCGAGGCTGCATCCACGGCCGCCGCTGCGCGGCTGCGCGCGTCTTTTGTAAACAAATATGGCCGGCCCATGCAAGCGTGCTGTGGCTGAAGTTGGCGCACTTCGAGTCCAAAAAAATGCATTCGAGCACTTTTTGAACACAGTTAACCTCCAATGGGTATGTAAAATGCCGACAAAACTTGCACCGAATTTTGTTAAAGCGGGATCAGTTTCCGAAAACGTTTCGTTGCCGCGAGATATAAAATACATGGGCGTCTATGGACGTTCGCCGGGGATGCGAAAATATTTCGTTGCCGCTGGAAATTTCGTACCAGCGGGATTTCGTTATCGCGGGTTTTGACTGTACTTGAAATGCTAAAACTAAATAAAACTAAACAAAAGTGTAAACTGGTTATTCATTATATACCTTATATATATCCAACCTCAGCAGCGCTGGCTCGTGGTGAGTGGTCTGAAGTGCTATGATCTGTGTTTTGCAAGTCGCAAGTTCGAATCCCCGAGGGTACATGTTTTTTTTTTTTTTTTTTTTTTTTTGCAAGTTGATTTTTTCGTTTGCTGCCTGTTTTCTGAACTGAGTTCACCATTTTTGGGCCGTAACGTTTACTGCTTCATGAGTGAGTTCGCAGAATGCGCGCAGACTGACAATGATGCGCTAATGAGTTCTCGTTGGCGTGCTGCTGCCACAAGCACCGACTACTTGCGGGCAGTGGGCACAGGCAAGATCAGCAGGCCCTTGGCCTGGTGCAAACACGCTTTTTACGATACAGGCATAAGTGAGGCAAGCTCCGAATATGGGAGAAAGCGCATGGCATTTGAGCGTCTGCGGTGACGCGGAGGGCGTTCATCCCATTGCGTAGAGGCCTCCGCTAGTGATTGCTACAATTCCAAGCCGTCCTGGGAGGCTTATCTTAGCGTTTTACAGCCGACAACATGGCAGAAGCGCGGTGTGGCGATTATTGAGATACCGAGAATGCCATCCAATGATGCCGTCGGATGTCAAGCATGTTGTTTTTACAGAACCGAAACCAAAACTTGTTGAATGCTAATCTTAGACATCGTCCAATCACGGTGCACCATCCTCCCGACGTCACACCCTTTAGTTGGTTGCGGCCGCCGCAGACCGCGCGTGGTAGTTTTTGTTCTTTCAGGCCTTATAAAATAATTACCGACTTATCATCCGGATAAACGAAATGAAAAGCGCATTAATTTGAGCCAGTCTACGCAGTGCAAGCAAAAACCGGGAGCTTGACAAATTCCCTTCAGTGTCCTTTACGCGATGCGATGCCCTTTCATTTGGGATAGAGAACATATACTCGACAAAAAATCGGTTGTCTGTCCTCTTTAAGGAAAACTTGAAGCAGTAGGTTACTCCCCAGCCACTGTCGACGAGGTATCAATGATGTAACAGGATCATAACAGAAATTTGAAGGCTTTTCAATATTTCTTGTGTTGTTTAGGTAGAAAAACGCCTTTCGTGCCTGGAATGAAGCTGGATGGTCACCCCAAGCTAGCTCCTTCAAACAGATACGAAGAGCAGAGTAAAGGTGAAATAGAGAGGGAGAGGAATAGAGAGTGAGGGAGACGAGAAGGGATGTTGGGAGAGGGGAAAGGAGAAAATAGGGGTAGAGGGTGCTTCGGAGGTGGAGCGAGAGATAGATAGAGGAAGACAGAGTGGAAGGCAGAGAGGGAGCAGACCTTGGTGCCCTTCATCATCATCATCATTATCATCATCCCATCTACGCCCACTGCACGGCAAATCCTCTCCATAGATCTCCAATTACCACCGGTCCTGTGCCAACAGTGACCAATTAATCCCCGCGAACTTCTTGATCTCATCTGCCCACCTAACTTTCTGCCGCCCCCTGCAACGCTTGCCTTCCCTAGGGACCCACTCTGTTACCCTTCATGACCATCGGTTATCTTGCCTTCACATTACATGCCCTGCCCACGTCCATTTCTTCTTCTTAATTTCTACTAATATGTCCTTTAACACCAGTTTGCTCCCTGACCCACTCCGCTCTCTTCTTGTCTTCCTTAACGCTACACCTATCATTTTCCGCTCCATTGCCCGCTGAGTCGTTCTCAATTCAAGTCGAACCCTCTTAGTGCCTCCAAGTTTCTGCCACGTAGGTGAGTACCGGTAGGATGCAGCTGTCATACACTTTCCTGGACAATGGTAGGCTGCCATTCATTATCTGAGAATGCCTGCAGAATGCACCTTCAAAGTGCCCTTCAAAGTGCACCAACTCACCAGCACCAGACTGCTGCTTGCCCTTCAGTGGACCCCCCGAGGCGGCCTTAGCCTTGCCGTCGGCCGACGTCTTCGCTTCGCTGTCCAGGAGCCAGCGCGGTAGTGTTCTCCCGCCTTTCGCAGATGCCTCCTTGGCGGCGCCATCGCTCGCCTTCGCAGAGCCTCCCCCGCCGCCCTTCCTCACAGGTGGTGCTGCCTTGGAGACCGCCTCGGGGCTGGCCTCCTTGGAGCTCCCACGGTCCCCGTTCTCCGTCTTGGCGGCCGCCTCCGACCTGGCAGTGTGCTCCTCCTCCTCCTCTGCACTGCCGTTCTTCTTGGCCTCTTCCGAAGGGATCACCGCAGTGGCTGGCTTTTCCGCTGCAAGATCCGCGCAACAGCAACAGGCAATGTTCAGAACAACGAGAAATTTATGGTTACAGTAGCCGATTGATTTTTCGGACCTGGAACCGCCGCGCGGTGGCCCTCAGTGGCTAAGGCGTTGCGCTGCTGACTGCTGACGAGGTCGCGGGTTCGATTCCTGGCCGCGGCGGCCGCTTTCTGATGAGGCGAAAAAAACAAAACGCCCGTTGTGTACGAGATTTCGGCGCACGTGTTAAAGATCCCCAGGTGGTCAAAATTAATCCGGAGCTCGTTTTAAAGATCCCCAGGTGGTGAAAATTTAATCCGGAGCCCTCCATCCGGAGCCCTCCACTACGGGGCCTCGTTGCGTCGGCGCGTTAAACCCTACAATCAATCATCAATCAATTTTTCGGACCTGGAGGAAACGTTGCGTCGGCGCGTTTAACCCTCCAATTCAAATAAAAGAGAAGTAAAAAAAATCTCCATCAATTTTTCTCCTAAGGACCTGGGGAAAACGAAAAATAGTTCAATAAAAGAGAAGTAAAAAAATCTGCAGTCATTAATCCTAAGGGCCATGGCGATCATCGGGAAAGTTCGAAATATCCAGCCAGTCTGGGAGAAAAAAAAAAAACGGTCGGCCACTGTAATTTCTCTCCTTGAACAAACTGGAGGAACACGAAGAACAACGGCAGCAGTCAGGTCAATTCATGTGCACACAAGGGTCCTAAACCTGCTCTTTTATGGCACACCACTCTGACTCCGCTTCCCAAGAGCTCTAACGGCTCATTACTCTACTTATCTACGTTTTTTATTCATCTGTCTCACATGAATGCATTGAACCTCCCCAAGCAGCAAGCCAGAAATGATGATGATGATTATGACCATGCATCATGAAGTACACACACATATGACCAACTTTTGCCTGGAGCCAGGCATGCATCGTATTCTATGATAACAAGTGCAGCTTTCCCTTAATGAGCAGCGTGAGCAGCTGTAGCAGTACATGCAAGCCCAACCTAGAAAACGCAAGTAACGAATCCAAGCCAATCCACACGGCAAACTTCAGCAGTGTGTTTAAACATGAAGCTGCCGGCCCGGTTTCTGTATCAAAATGGACTTGTTCTCTTTTGCCGGCAACACAAAGTGTGCAAATTCATCGAATGAACAAACTTCAG
Organism: Haemaphysalis longicornis; assembly: GCA_013339765.2. Lineage (NCBI taxonomy): Eukaryota > Metazoa > Arthropoda > Arachnida > Ixodida > Ixodidae > Haemaphysalis > Haemaphysalis longicornis. Next base: position 7,350 of record JABSTR010000409.1, read on the forward strand.
CATGAGCAGGGGGGGGGGGGGGGGGGGAAGCAATGAGACCAAGCCCTACTTCAGCTCCTAGCCTGTAAATAATACTTTGCTCATTCATAACTTTGCAAAGTTCTTGTAACCTAAAAGAAGACAACCAGCCCCAAAACAAGAATGGAACTGATGCAACTGCCCAACACCACCCCGCAGGGGCTGAACATTCCTACCAGAACACCTAAGGAGTTGAATAATGGTTCAAAAACAAGAAAGGGGAGAACAAAAAAACCTTTGTTTATGCTGCGAAACTCTATCAGTATTAGACAAACTCCTATCCGCAATGGGGATACGTTGTTTTAACTAAAGCAACCCCCACATATCACTATTTAAGAATGGTCTCCGAAGCTCAAAGCTTAAAGCCTGCAGCCTAAAGTTGCTGAAGCTGAAGCATAGGGCTTAAAAGAGAGAGTGCCAGATGACTTTGTAGCTGCGTCACAAACTAGCAAGGTGACATCACACTTGTACGCGGCGTCCTCTGAAGTTTGGCATTCACCTTTTTCCTCCAGTACCAATTCTACGACAGTTTTAGGTGCAGAGCACATGAAAATAGCTGTTTTCTTCATTGGAAGATGCTAAACTGTACTCGGAGTAATTTTTTTTTAATTACAACAATGATTTCAATTGAGCCCAGCCCGTGACAAAAGTGGCTTGTCTACAACCATTAACCGCTTAAGTGTATCCCTACCAAAGCATTTTTACTGCAGATGCCAACACTATACTCGGTGACAACTCTAAGAACGGCACCGGAAGTTGCCGCTGTGCCTTATCACCATAGCCGGATGTTTCTCCGCGCGGCGCAAGTTAGGGCGTTACTGGGAATATTTTGACATGGCGTGAGCCGTTCCCGTGATTTTTTTGGACTTAATATGCTTATAAACGACTCCAGTGACGACAAACAAACTGCGTGAGACAAGGCAGACGATATGCATTCATAGCAAACCCCTTTCAAAACGGCACGCGTTGCACTGACGTCACGGTCCGGCGCTTTGGCGGAGTGATACACTACATGAGGTGGTGCGTTCTTGAGTTGTAACCGAGTATACCAAAAACGACGGAAAAACAACTCTGGTAGTGTCATGTGTTGTAACACCCCATGGACAACACTCTTGCCATCAGGGGATGCTCGATAGATCGATTGCACGAGAATCAAAGCGACAATGCGCAGTTCTCACCAATGCTGTCCTTGTTGTCGGCATCGGCTGCTGACCTGGCCGCTTTCAGGTCCTGAGATCTGCAATTTGGACATCGCGTGTACAACAATCGAGTGATTTTTAAAGCAACTACACCCTTGACGAAGAAAGTGACGGGTGGAAAAAAGTACAGGCTACCTTACAGTTCTCAAGGAGAGTGAACCTGTGCAAAGCAGTTTAAAAGACAGCATGAGAGAGGACCAGTAAAGAATAAAGACAAGAAAAAGACATTTGGTACTGTTAACCCCATCAGAGAAGTTGGTCCCAACCACAACTACGAAGTACGCACAACAAACGATGTCTAAGGTTTACGCGATGGAGCTTAACGGAGGCCATGAAGACTAAATGTAAAGTTTTGGTTGATTTAATACTGCTCCGTCCCAATAACAATGAAACTGATTTCATCACAAACTTCAAGAAAATAATGGAGATCTTCATTAAAACACATGGCATAGTGCTGTTTCAACAGCCACATTTTTGCTTAAACCTCATGACATCACAGAATCCTGTTAGCACGATTGGCAAGCGCAGACCAAAGCCACAGCCAAAAAACGCAACTGGGCGATTGTAGGGGTCCTCTAGTTTAGTTTAGTGGTATTACCTGCATGCTAGCATAGAGTTCACACATGGACAACCGTGCTTTTACAGTATGCTGGGGCATACTATGTCACTCCTCCTCGTTTTATGTCACTGTGGCGAGAAGCTTGAAAGTTTTCAATATTTTTTGTGATCAAAGTTTTCAATATTTTTTGTGATTTTCAGTTAAAAAAGCATCTTTTGCAGTTGGAATGCAGCTGAGTGAGTTATCAAAGGGTGGTAGTTTCAAGCTGAACAATGTGGTACATTGTCTTTATAGTCCCTTTGATATCAATGATACAAGCTGGCTCCGAACCTGTTAGCATAGTCACGAAGCCACCACGACAGCTTAGAAATCAGGCTGCACAAGGTTTACTACAATCTCCAACGGCCCCAATTTGGAGACACTTCGCTATTTTGCTTATTCCCACTGGCTGAAACTTGGGTGTAGTCACAGAATAAGTTCATTAGTTCATTCCGAGACCACTAATTGAGAGAATTGAAAAAAAATGCTACAGATCATCAAATTACATAAATGAGCTTGCAAGTCCCAAAAACACAGAAGAAAGGTTGGCCAGAGTTGATACACAGACTAGCCCCTTCTCCTTGCTTCCCAGGATAGATCCTCTCAGGCACAACGAAATGTGGACTTTCATGAAACACCTGCTGCCGTTGGCTCAGTGGCTAAGGTGTTGCGCTGCTGAGCACGAGGTCGTGGGTTCGATTCCCGGCCGCGGCGGCCGCTTTTCTGATGGAGGCGAAAAGCGAAAACGCCCGTGTGTGCGAGATTTCGGTGCACGTTAAAGATGCCCAGGTGGTCAAAATCAATCGGGGAGCCCTCCACTACAGCGTGCCTCATCGCCTGCGTTGCGTCGGCGCGTTAAACCCTACAATCAATCGACTTTCGTGAAACATTAGTTGGAAAACTGCACTCCCTCGCCCTTCCACCATCAAGTAACATGAAGTGTGCCGTAACTACACGAACAGTATTTGCAAAAAGAAAACTTGAAATTTAGGATTTACATACCGAAGCTCACACAGGCTATGAGGTGTGCAGTAGCGATAGACTACAGATTCAATTACACCTCCTGGAGAGCTTTGACACGCAAATAAAATCAATACACGGGCACTTTTTTTTTTGCTTGTTTCTACCTTTTTTCAGAAAAGTGGCCCTCAATTGGACTTTGTGTACAGTAGCACAGCACCCAAACCACCGCGGTAGGTCGCGGCCAGTCCTTTGAAAGGGGCACGAAGACAAAATACAACTTTGTTTAATCAGGAGCGCTAGCCTTCGCTAACTCCAGTCGGCTCCATTCTAGCCCTGAAAAACATTTACAACCGAAGAAAAAAGCACAATATTGAAAAACGCGCTATTGCCGCGCTACACGGACATCAGCAGCGATGCAGTAAGTGGCAGCAGTGACGCAATAGAGGGAAAACAATAAAAAACCACAGTTTTCAAGTGATGCAATCAATAGTGGAACTAGAAGCACCACCACAATCGCATGGTCTTGGCAGCGGCTTTGGTTGGCGGCAGCCAATTGCACAAACAAGATAGACAGTCACCACTGCTCCATGTTTTCCTGATATCTGGTCGTTATCAGGACAAAGCCGTCCTTTTAATAAAATAAACTTGTATTTTCTCTTCCCGGCACCTTAACGAGACATGAGGCAAAAAACATGTACTCTTTTTAAATTTAAAACAACCCAGTTTTTGTACTTTAATTGACTACACTGCTCGGATAGTTGGTGCATTGCAACTTAGATTGGTCGATTAACAGAGTGGACATGGCGACGACGTACATGGGTGATGAGGTTGACGCGTTGACTACTTCCACGATGTACTTGTAGCTGGTCGGCAGCAGCGATATTGAGTCGCCCGAGTGCAGCAGCAGCTGCTTGTCCTTCTTGAGGACTTTCGAGGGGCCCTTGTTTTGCGCCTGGTAGAAGCACGGGTTGACGTGGGTCTGCAAGGTGTGCGGAGGTAAGAGAAGAGACACGACGGCAAGGCAAAAGAGGCTCCCACTTTTGTTGTACCTCTGCTTCGAACAACATCACAGAGGGATATTTTGGCACTGGTCAACAGACCTGCCAGTCTGCTTGTGTGGATAAAAGTAACGAAGCAAGCTATGCACACGGTACGTAAAAAGTATGAAAAAAACACAAACACACTACAGTACGGACACCGGACAAGGTTCTCTCCAATGCCATTCATGTACTTCTCACCTACCATACATCTTATACCAACTTGCACAGGCTCTGTGACTGATACTTATAAACCGTGACTATAGTCATCCTCTAGTAAAATTTGAGGTGTGTAAGTGTTTTTTTTTTGCCAGTCCCAGTTCAATTCCCCCCTCCCCCACCACAAAAACCACACAAGTAGTCTGTAGGTGCATTTTCCTTAAATGACCGTCTTCATACATATGGCGATGCAGGCTGTGGCAACACTTCATGTGTCAGGCCATCACATGAACCTAAGTTTTTAGCACATCGGGACTAAGCGAAAATAAGTTGAAATAACTGACATGGTCCCAAATTAGAGATTCCCTTTAAGGCAGCCATTTCTTAAAAGCGAAGCGAGTGCGTGAATCTATACATCTGTTTATCTGTGGCTGCATTGCGCTGTCTTGAACAATGCAATAGCTTGTTTATTTAGTCCAAAGTCTAGAGCAAAACCTGTAACGTGCCGCAGAACAAACACACAAGCTTCCTTCAGGGCCTCCACAAATGCAGTGACTCAGCACTGCTTAGCAATGCAAAATTCTGATTTCCACCCACTGTGGGTCAATAGCGACATTCTGGCTGAGTTGGAAACAGTGTTATACACATGCCACACGTACACAAAAGACATTAAGTGCTTAATGCCTTACATTTTAATGCCAATAATTCGTTGCTACATGCAAAAATCTAGTGCCATTCGCTCTAATGTCACTTTTGGTTTAAGTGCACCACAACTCATTCACCTTCCCGAATGGATTAAATATGCCTACCCTCGAACATGATGAGCACCAAATGAAACAAACGAAACTATCAGCACCAGAATGTTGATGCGGAAACGTAGCTGAACTTCGACATGAGACGATCTTTTGTGCACTCTTGGTGGCGAAGTTCTGAAGAAGACGAAGTTCACTAAAACAGCGGCAAAAGGCAGAACACCGTGTTTGCACGTCGTGATAAATTTTTTGGATTTGGCTACTGCTGGCAGGTGATGGCAGCTGCTGAAGCCGCTTTTAGAAACGGCTCGCACCATTTTTTAGAAAACACTATTCCTTATAATTTTTTTTCTTTATCAAAAACATTTTTAACCCTCGTATGACTTTTTTAATCTATGTTAAAACTTCTAAAATGATTGCATTTCTCTTTTTGGTCTGTATCACCATAGATTCCTAACACATTTAATTCCTTTGCATTTTCGCGTGTAGCATGGCCCCGCCCAATATTGTCATTCAGTATCTTAAGGCCTTAATGTCATTTTGTCACTTCATGTCCATTTTCGTGTGTGTTGGCACAGGTAAAGTATTGCTTTCTGGACCACCTAATGGTTCTGCAAAATCCCAAACCCTAATTGTGAATCGCCAAGTGGCCCGTGCAAATGCACAGCATTGAATGCAGAAATGAACATCTATTTGAACTAAGGAACGTTAGAACTTTCGGTATGCGACACCATCACTTGGCAATTGCGATAGAACGGTACTTCTGCTGACAAAGTTGTTGACAACTCAGGCCCCTGGAGTGCGTATACAGGGACCCTGAACACTCTTTGTGCAGTGCCGTAACCTGCTGACGTTGAGATTACCACGTACAGGCTTCAAAAGCAAAAATTCAATTTTCAGGACCAGAAAACAATTTTTAAGGTCCCCTCTAATGTTTTTCAGGGATTATTTCATAACTTTTTCAAAATGCAGTTTTATATTGCCAATAAAGCCATTAGGACATTTAATAGCGCTAACGGGTTTGTGAATGCTGCTCCCCAGCTCTATTTTTTACATGGTTGGTATTTACCTTTCTCTTGGTGTTTTGCTCAGGCGTTTGATTTCAAAAGTTTTAATGCCTGTGCTCCTGCTGTCAGCAAGTATCGATGAAATTAAATCAGCAGTATCAAGGCAGGATAAATGTATTTTGTACGTCAAAAGCATTTTGCAGTGGAGCGGCTGAGCACAGCAAACAAGCAAGGAGCGAGCGTCCACATACGTAGATGGAAGATGCTAAAGACATAAGCCCACTGAATGTATGTGACATGCATTGGTTTGACAAGTGCCCGCTCAATGTTGAATTGTAATGAAAAAAAAATCCACCAAACTTATTTCACGCAAACCTGAACGTTGTTAGAATGTCTTTGGCATTTGTTAGCACCTCTCCACGACAAACACTTTAAAATTCCTTGTAAAGACAGACCATTGACTCTCGAAAAACAAGTTGAGGACCATTTAGTTCCAGGACTTTCAGTACTTGAAATTGACACTTCTAAATTCAATTTGTCCAAGGTTTTCAAGGACCTGTGCGACGTTGATTACACTTCCAGGAACACCCGATCCAATATTACACACGTCACGTGAAGCGGTAAGCGCGCAAATCGCCGTGAAAGACACGGAAAAAACAACCGGCTCTCTTCAATTCTCCTCATTATGCACCCCTGGCATGGCCCTGCGACGTCAATCGGGCCATGGCTGTCCTGGCTGTCCTATGGCTGTCGCTGGTCAACTTGGCGGCTAATTCTGGCATTTCCTGTGACGATCAGCCGTCGTCGGCGCTGTGTATGAACCTCTTCTATGTCTGAACCTGTCCGCATGCTTTTGGTGTTTCTTTTTGTTTTGATTGCGCGCAGAGTTTGAGTGACGAACTAAATATTCCACTTTCAACGAGCACACTCGACAACAAACGTTTATTGCTCCAAAAACGCCCTACCACCCTGAGCGCTTGCTTGTGAGCAGGCCACCATGCCTTTCTTTTTTGTGGCACCAGACCGAAATAGACCCTCCACATTTCGGAGAAAAGGAAAACTCCCCGGCCTGTGACATATCGAAGGCTGCTGAACAGAACGCCGCGCGCCGCCCCCCTCTCCGGGAGAGAGCGCGTAGCTCTCGTCGCGTTGTCCGCGGTTGAGTTGAGAGGGAACATTTATGCGCGATTTTTCATCGGGCGTAGTTTCGGTGATAGTGAACGGATTTTCATAATTCTTGCGGGAGGAGATTGCTGGGACAATAGACTTTACCCCAAAATACATTCCGAGTGGTCGGTGGTAAGTGTTGCAGGGTCCCTTTAAACTTTACAACTTTCGCAAAAAACAGTTGGTGCAGTTCACAGGCAATTCTACCATTTGCAATGATGTCAGCATGTAATAGAAGCTTGTCACAGACTTCGACTTTTTCTTTTTCCGTATTTATATGGACAAAGTCCGTAAGTTATGCTCATTCATTTATAGTCCCTTGTTCTTAGACTGGAATTACCTTTTTTGCATAAACGGTACCAACTCTTTGTCATGGTGTTCTAGCCAATTGTATAATAAGGTGAATTTATCTTGTTTTCTATAACTAGCTGTCTGCTTTATTGTATTTATATATGTGCCTTGCAACCACCCTCCTATGATTATAATGCCCTTGTACCTGAAGGTAACTAAATAAATAAATATAAATTACATGATGGATATATTGGCAGTTCCTAATTTTAACACAACATAAGTTACATCACTTTTAACATAACATTACATGCTAAGCATTTGCAAGCACAACTTTATAAATAAACTTGCTTCTCAGTATGACCTCACCAAATTAAAGAATACCGTGGATAAGTCATATCACAAGTTTTTGCGGTAGACTTACATGCAATTTTAACACTCAAAAGTTGCATTCCAAAGTGTTCCCCATGAGCCTCCTTCCCAACCGATTTGCCGATGACGTAACGCCGGCAATTTCCCACGGTGAAATTTACCAGATTGCTAGCATGTTTAACTTGTAAGCAATACGCAACTGCATTTATCTGCTGCATAGGTAGCTTACATAGGCCCACAAACAAACATGCCGAACAATCGTAATTGCCCATTCTGTCCTGTTACTTCATAAGTTGTGACCTCTCTATCTAAAAGCACGCATAAGATAGACTGTACATACAGAAAAATGTGCTAGTGATAAATTACGCGAGGACATGTCAAATGTCAGGTCTTATCACCTCTCACGCCTGCCAGGTCCGGACACGTGCGCACATTCTGTTCGCGACTGCCCTTTGGGTCATTGGCAAGAGCAAAAAAGAAGAAAAAAAGAAAAGAAAAAAAAAAAACATCTTTCACCATAACCTATCATGATTTACGAACCAACTGATGATGTGCATTTCTTTTTCCCAATGCTATACAAAGCAAAAACCCACAGAACTACAGGAAGAGAGCAAATCACAAATGTTCAATATGTGCATATTTCTCTTTTGTACAAATAACGGTTGCAGGCCACATAACATCCTATCTTCTGTTCAACGTAATTATTTTAGTGCTACAATTGTTTAGAATAGTAAAACTTATATCTACCACATCTCTTAAAACAGCCCAAATCATTCAGTGCACTAGCTAGTGACAAACTCTTCACATGATGAAGATTGCAGTAATTTTCCGGCAGCTTGCTGTAAATTTGTACATATTTATTGAATAGAAGAAATATCTGAAATGAACTTTCTGCTTGAAGCACACAAGGTTTTTGTCATACAAATTACACAAGTTCTATAGGTGAGATGAAAAACATATGGCTGGTTCATTTTGCAGTTTATTCATGACTCATGTGTGAACCAGTGCCCATTTCAACAAGATTATGTTATCACTGCATTATGCAAGTGCTAATATGACACTCTTAGTAGTAGTAGTTCAACTAGAACACTCATACTTCGTAATTTCAACTGTAGAGGAGTTATAGAGGAGAATTTGTTCAATCAAGCTTGAAACATCAGCGAGCACACAAGCTGTTTTCTACCGCCACGAGTTCCAAACACCGTTTTCTGAAACGACGACGCGATTCTAAAACTTCAGGGAATTAGTGTGACAACAACAGACAATCTGAATAACAAACAATGAGTCAAGCTTGGCACAGCTCCAAGTTTTAGGTGCCCCCATGTTTGAAGTTGTCCACAAAACGCTTACGGGTGTAAGAAGGACTTCTCCTTCTGATGTGACTTCCAAGACGGCATGATTCCTGGACACCTTTTTGTCGCTGCACTGTACAAATAAAACAAGAACAGAGATAAGCACTCAGCAGGCGATGTTATTTTAAATATGAAAAGAGTGTTTACTTTTACACGCCGGCATGAAGCGATCAATCACGCGTGCTTTTACGATAGTTTCCCGCGGTGCCGTACGCGCGAGTGAAAAAAGTTGACGCGGCTTTCAGCGCGTACGAGCCGTTATTATTCCCCGTTTCGTTTTATTACCCCATCCCAGAACTTTGGCGGGCGGCTAGCCGGTAACTTGGACCCGCGTGCACGGAATACGTTCTGCTCGAAAAGCGTCCGTATCGGCGGGGGTCAAGAACACAGCCGTAGGAGCCTTGAAATGCCATGCGCGTTCAATGTATCTTATCCCAGCGCTCCGAGGCTTCGGCGATAGCCAAAATTCGCGGGCGGGTCCGGCAAAACTTCTGCATTCTACGGGCCGTGGCGCCTTATACCGATCGTTCGTTTCAAGCAGCGTTATTTCGGCCCAGCCTGGCCGGTCAGTCACCCGCCACACTGTTGCCGTGAAGGAAGAACGTAAAAAAAAAAAAAGTAAAATGAAAATTTTGGGGACGCCGCGTAATGGACTTCGGGCGCTTCACTGGCGATACTCCCGTACGTTTTACGCTGCATGCAATCGAGGAAGTAGCGATATGCCCGTTCGAAGGTTTGGTTGCGATGCAAGAGCGTGCAACCTGCAAGAAAGTTCACCACAAGCAGGCGCTTGGAAGAAGCAATCGACGGCTTACTTCGAGTAGGGGTCCCCGGCCGATGACGGTTTTGCCGATTTTGAGTTCGACCGTCTTTTGACCGCCTTCGACGGGCTTCAGGAAGATCTTCTTCATGGTAGCGTCAGTGTAGGCGCATCGCGTCACGACACAAGGCAACGGTTATTCGAACCGAGAAAACACCGCATTACGAGCAACACGGACACCGACGACGCGAGCAGCGCAATCTACTTTGGCGGTGCACAGCGGCGTACGCCATTTTGTGTTGCTCCGCGCGGCGGCAGTTACTCGAAAATAGTTTCGCCATAAATCACTGTTTCCGCTTTTTCTGAAAAGCGACGAAAAATAAGGCGTGCGTCCTTGAGTCGCTGGGCCGCAGCATTGTCGCAGTTCGTGCAAAGCGCTGGGCCGATAAATGCAGTGTTTTGTGTCCTGGTTGTTTACGGCGCATGCTTTAAACACTGGGCGTGTACGTCGGCGTACGCGTTTACTTTGTTTTGCTTGGCACAGATGGCGCCACACGTCCTTTCCATTCAGTAGCTCTACGCTTCATCTAGCTGTGCACAATAAGGCGCGAGTATTTGATTTTGCAAAACTTCACTGATATCTGTAACAACTATTTCAGCAAAATGGTAAATATATTCACCAGACCGAGATAGCGAAAAAAAAACAAAAGAAATAATAAATAAGATGCAAGGTTAGACAAGATAGACAACGGCTCTCAAATCACCTATGCATGCACTCACGCCCTTGTTTCACAACTCTAGTGCCACGCGGCATGTCGTATCCTTGGCGTATAATCTGGCCAGTAGGAACAGTTAGAGGAGCGCAACAATCGGCATGCCTACCGGTCACTCGTGCTGTTGCCGTCGGACGTATTTCGCATGAAATTTCAAGTACCCAGGAAAGAGCATCTCTCAGTCCTTTATTGGGCTACCACCACCGGGTTACCGGGGGGCGTTTTCCCAAACCATATCCCGTAGGGGCCCAGGCCGATCCCCCCCCCCCCCCCCAAGCAGCGACGCAGCACCATGACGTCACTTCCTCTTGTGCGCGACTTCATGCGACGTGCACATTTTTCTCTCCCCCCCCCCCCCCCCCCCCCCCCCCCCCCCCTCGTTTCGGCTGCTTTGCGGGCGGCCGATGGTTTCGCTTCATGCGCAGGGCTGGCCTGCGGCGCTGGGAAAGCTGACGCACACGTGGTAGAAGTTAACCTTTTGTACCTGAGCCCCTGAGCTCTCCGCGCTCTTCTTGCGCGCCTGCAAGTTGAAGCTGACCTCCCATCGTGTTCCTAGATAAGCGCTCGGCTCGGTGCTCTAAGTGCGCGCGCGCGGATGGACGCTTTCACGTACATGTGGCTATTATACACGTTCCAGAAAACAAACACTCTCATTGAAAGGCCATTCTGCAACACACAGAAGGGTATACAATTGAGTTGGGTGCTCTACACCTAAAAACACGATTCGGTGCTGCAAGTAAGGATTACAAGAAAGGCAGCCAATTAACCATGACTACATTTACAAACTGTCCTGCCCTTGCGAAATATTACAGAAAAAATGTTCCCAGAGACAATCTAGGAAAAAAATGGTGCCGTGCTCTGGTCGCCGGGTTTCCCTTCAAGTTAGGCAGATGTGAGCTTTGTTGCGGTTTTGATTTTGTCCCTTTGGGTTTCAGCTAAAGGATTGAGGGAAAGATGGTATACCTTAATAATCATATATGGGCCAGAAGTGAACGCCTCTGGAAGGTAATATCTAGCAAAGGAAACTGGGTAGACAGAATGGACGGAAGGACGGACGGACGGTTTGATGGATGGACGATGGAAGGATGGATGGATGGATGGATGGATGGATGGCCAGTGCTGAGCATCGATTAAAAATTTTAATCCGAGTAACCGGGAGACAATTTCGAATAACTGATTGTTTTTCAGTTGGTGTGGATTACAAAAAAGAATGAATTTTTTTTACAAAATTACGGAACATGGAAAACGGTAATACCGCGCAGAATTTCCACAATAATGCAGATTTCGCGAAAGTTTCACATGTAATCGTTATAATAGCGTAAATGGATAGTAATTGGTCGAACGAAAATTTTGAAAAACTATAAAAATAAAAGATATATAAAAAAATGACGGGAAATGGCAAACTGTATCACGGCCTGCGCATCCAGAACATGATGCAGGTTTCGCGAAAATTCTATCCTGTAATCGTTATAATTGCATCTAGGACATCTAGGTGCGGATATTTCGGTGCACGGACTTATTTCGGAGCACAGTACGGTTTCGGTGCAGGACGTCTCTGTGCTGACATTTCGGTGCACGGACTGTGTCCCAGGCATTCTTTAACATTCCGGAAGCAGCATGTATGCTCATTAGCGAACAGACATATCACCAGACCTGGCGGCATCATGCACCCATTTGCTCGACGAACGACACGCACCTGAGAACGTGGTCAGGGCAGGCCTTGCCACTAGGAAAGTGCCAACGTGTTTGCTTCAACGGCACAACCTGCCAGCTACCACTACTTATCGTGCGAGCGGCCGGATCTAGCCTCTTGGGACCGAAATTGGTTCGACACTCTTGGGATAACGATCGGAGGTATCAACCAGGCTACCGAGGTCAATATTCCCTAAGCGACAGGATTTGTTGGAGCGACTTCAAAAGAGTGACGAAACGGTCTTCGCTAAGGATATTCCCGGTCACAACGGACCTCTCATCAACCTAGAGCTCCATCAGGACGCCAGCTCCAAATTTCTCAAGCCAGGCCAGTACCCTTTGACCATGCAGTCGGCGTACGACGAAGCGCTTCGCAAGCTCGAGCAGCAGGAGGTGATTGAGCCGACGCAGCACGGCAGTCATCGACACCCCTGCGTGGCGTTGTTTGCAACGTATCGGACAACGGCACGGCATTTGTTTCGGCAGAGATCAGGCGGTTCTACAAACAAAACGGCATCACAGCTGTGACATCCGCCCCGTACCACCCAGCAACAAACGGCCAAGCCGAACGCTAAGTGGCCGAATTGAAGAGGGCATTTTGCAAGGACGAGACAGGGTTATTACAGCGACGCTTTGGCCCGCTTCCTTTTCAAGCAGCACACAACAGTGCAGGCCCCTGCGAGGCTAATGTTTTCGCGGGAAATGAGAACTCCTCTCACGGCCGTTCGACCAGAGCCATCTTCAAAGGCGGCACAGGATGCCCGCGACCCACCGCGCAGCCGGTGGATACAAAAGGGAGAACGCGTGCTCGCCCGCCAGTTTCAACACAAGCCGGAATGGGTCCCAGCGACCGTGAAAAAACGGATTGGCCTGCGGTCGTGGCTCGTCGAGATTTCCGGCACGACAACTCGGCGGCACCTCAATCAGCTCCACCAGCTGAGGCCGTCTTCAAGCAAACCAGCCCCTTCTGAAGGAAGTTGTGTGTCACCACCCGTCAACAGGGCCTGGCATCTCACTATGGAAAGCGCCGCTGCAACGCCGAAAACCACATGTGCAGACGGCGAGCTCCCGTGTTCGTCCCACCCCCAGGCCGTCGACCTACGCAAATCCACACGGCAGCGACACCCCCCTGACCGCTACCAGGCGCTGTTCTAAGGGGGGAAGAAATGTGTTCGTGCTCCAAAGTGTGTCGGCGCCTCCCAATAGCGCGCCAATTAGTGTCCCCCGAGGAAGGGCCTACCCTTTCCTTCGCCGACGCCGCCCCCGACTCCGCGGGGAGATGGACAATGCACAAAGAGACGCTTCGGGACCTTGCTTCAGTCCAGTCGGAAGGCCGTGCTCTCTTGGGTGATAAACCCTTGAGTGAAATTTAAGCGCAAAAGCACTCGGGAGCCTTTGGGCTGGAAGTTGCCTGGGGTTGCCGTTACTGAAATGATGATGGACACATAGCGAAATCTATTGAGACATCGGTCCGATCTGACAAGTCAACAGACACAGGGACGAGAAAGGGAAACGACACCAGCGACACCCTATTTTCAAATGTGCCCGTGCGTCAGCTTGTCACTGACTGCGCGTACTCTGCTACGGCGCGAGCGGGTGCGTTCCCCCTCAGGCCGTCCCCTCGCGTTCCCCCGTGGCCTTGCAAAAAAAAAAAAAAAAACTGTTGCGCGACAATAGCCAGAAAATGTATAGCTTGTTTATTGCTTTTTTTTTTTTGCGCGGCGCCAAAACAAGTCCCCCCAGCCAAAAACCCCTTTCTTCACCTTATTTTTCTATCGCAGGGCCATTCGCCACGAAGGGGCGGGGTCCCCTGTCCCTAACTTGTAAGAAGCTGACTTTTGCGGGAGAAGAGGAAAGGGTGCAGCGTGTGCGGTCCTTTCGAAAGTGGGTAATTTAAAAGCAGGGGCGAAACTGCGTGTGCACGGACGTTGCAACGTGCACCCCCCCCCCCCCCCCCCTGCCCTCCAACGGCCGTAGAGGTTTGCAAAATCCCCGAACGCAACAATATAAATAAAGCAGTCGTCGCGAATCCCTGACCATTCGCAACCTTCATTTTGAAGCTCTGCGCGCGTGCCTTTGAAGTCTCTCAACTACGTACAATCGTTTTATTTGTGAATATCTGCTTTAATTGGTGCTATTATTCTTAGTAGCGGTTATTTGAAGGCGCCGGCTGCGGCGCGTTTTCCTTTGCCCTTTTTGACCAGCGAAACGAGGCTCTACTTCGGATCAGCAGCTATCAACTGTAAGTAATTACGTTACCATTTCTTTCCGTTTATGCCGATTTTACTGCAAAGCTTTCTGAACTGTATTTAGACTTATATGAAAGTTGATAAAATATATGATTTACGCAATTATTTTAAAGACGAATAGTTGGCTTCAGGGCCTTTTTCACTTCATCCGTTAATGATTAGTCAGGACGACAACGTCCATAACACCCTAGAAAAATCATTACTGGACTATAGGAGAATTCATAATTTTGTCTGATGCCGATCACAAATGACCTAAACTTGGCTCCTTCTCTAAGTATCTAATTTCGGATTGGCTGCTTTGTCTAGACACTCATTGACTCGAGGTCATAGTTGGGATTCCTACTTAATTAAGGGGTTGTATTTTTGTTCAACACGGAAAGTGAAGCGAGAGACTGCGCACGACATTTGTCGCATATTTCAAAACGCACGACGTCGCCTAAATTATGTTGCAGCCGTCACTGCGGTGCGCCTCAAAGCCATGTGTAGCTATGGCAAGTTAATGTCACATTCAAAAGAAAAAGGCAGGCAAACACAAGTTTGAATCAGACTGCCTTGTCCGATAAAAATGACACCATCTTAATGCAACTGAAAAAAAAAAATGTATAAATTCGAGAAGTGTCTACTAATCCACAGCCTTCTTACGCCGCTTGTTTTCATTATGTTTTTAATCAGATTTGGCTATGCCAAACTGCCTAAAAGCAGCTAGCTACCCCCGGTAATTTTTACTGCTTTAAAGATCCCTTTTCTTTCGTCTTAAAAACGACGTTCACTTAGACTACTAGATCAATTAAATGCGTTGACTCCGCCGTTTATGTATTTCTGTACAAATGCACGGTGTTACAGGGTTGGCCTATTTTCACGATCCTTTCATTCATCTTTCAGTCCTTCAGTTCAGAAATTTTTCGGGAAGATTTTATTCTTTATTTTTCATTATTTTTCGGGATTATTTTTTGGGAAGATATATGATTCATATTATATAAATATTTTATTATGTTTGTTCAATCGTAGTTTATTTTGTTTTTTCAGATATAGCCAACTGTTTATGTCACCCCATTTTGGTAACGTAACATGAAAACTGATACCTTGTTTTAGTGTTCTCTTTTCCCGGCACTGCTGAAGCGTAGCGTGAAGTTTGAAAGCTTGTCTATATTCCTCGCGTTTCTTTTTTTTTTTTTTGCATAGAAAACTACTTTTGGGATTGGAGTGGAGCTGAATGAGTTACCAAAGGGTAGCTATGTTAAATTTAAGCTAAGTTGCATTTTGTCTTCACGGGCACCCGTCTTCACGGCCCGGTTCCTGGATACCTTTAAAGAATATCGTCTTATCGAACCACCTGCGTCCGTTTTATCGAAATAGTAGTATTCTTGCTTTCATTATCACGTCATTTACATTATGTAACTGGCCACTTCACTAAACTAATCGCACATGCAAAACGACCCCTATACATTTTGACCTACCTTTTTTGTCGTTGTGTTTTTTCTTTCTTCATTAGGAATTGTTCTTACGTTAAATGATGGCATTAAAGCATGTTTTATAAATATGTATAGCATTCTTTTCGTAGTACCCCTTAAAGCCAGGGCCATGTCACGCCTGCTTTCGCGCAAAAATGCGGAATTGGCGGGAGTAACATACTAGCGAAATGAAGAGAATTGGTCGAAAGAATTTGAAATAACAAAGAATAAGAGAAATAGAAAAAATATAGAAATAGAAAGAATAGACAATTTGTAGTTATGATCCGACGAAATCAAAACTATGCAACTTGTACATATTTACATGTACACTACCCTAGCGTTCATGGTCACGTAATCCAGAGTCTTGTCTTCGCCAAATTTTTCTAATCCCGCAGTTTTTGCGCGATTCCTACCCTGACCATTTGGCGGCATCCACGAAAAAAGAGGGAAGAGCATGAGGAATCGGAGCAAGAGAGATGAGAGGGTGTCACGCGGCAGGGACGGCAGATGATGACCGTCTATAGAATACATTTGCGGTGTAGAAAGCAGACACGGTGCCACTTTTCAATTACCCGCTAGACACAAAAACTCGCCTAACAAATTATTATAAATTTGGTTCTGCTCTATGTTTCAGGATGGAGGTCATCACTTCGAACAAGGGCCAACGCAAGCTATGCTTCGAAGGGTTTATGTATACCCGGCACAAGGAAGTAGCAGCTGGGTTCCGGTGGCGGTGTGTGAGGCGTGCTAAAGGCTGCAAAGGGTCAGTGATCACCGTTGAAGGCACAGAAGACGTCACAATGAGCTCAGATCATGATCACCCCTAGTAACTTTCTTCCATTAACGTTGCGAAAGCACGTTTACGTTATGAAGACAACTGCTCTCATTTCCAGCGAAAACCCTGCAAAAGTCGTGTCCCAGGCAACGCAGCAGTTGACTGCGGAGGAGAAAGGTGATGCTCAAGAGTGAGGACAGCATGAAGAGAGCGATTCGGCAGCAGCGGTGCATTTCCCACCCGCCAACGCCAAGCTCCCTCCGCGACCTTCAGATAGTAGGTCCATGGACCTTGACGGGGGGCATTGCTCCAGAAAAGTTCCTTATCCACGACAACGGACCTGACAGCGACTCGAGATTGTTAATTTTGCAACCGGCCTTGCTTAGGCTGCTGAGCGAAAGTGCCATCTGGTTCATGGATGGGAACTTTGATCAGGCCCCCAAAGGATTTCTGCAGCTGTACGTAATCCTCGTTCCTCTGGGGAAGGAACCGTGTCTGTGGCGTACGCGTTTATGACACGAAAGACTCAAGAGGCTTACGAGGAGCTCCTCACTGCCATTATTTCGGAGTGTGCATCCCTGGGATTGCACCCTGCACCTGATGTGGTCATAACAGATTTTGAAAAAGGTGCAATGAACGCCGTAAAGACAGTACTTGGTGAGGACACGCAGACGAAGGCATGCTTTTTTCACCTCTGCCAAAGCACGTGGCGCAAGGTTCAAGAGCTTGGCTTGGTGAGTTCCTACAGGGAAGATGATTCGTTCCGTACCTTTGTCGGCATGTTGAATGCACTTGCGTTCTTGCCGGTGGATGATGTTGAAGATGGCATGCAACTTCTTCGTGCTTTGATGCCAAGCGTTGCCGGTGACCTCACCGAGTACTTCGATTCCACTTACGTCAGCGGGAGCTTTCGGCGCCTGACAAGACCTGACGGAGGACTCCATCTGCGGCGGTTGCCTCCGAGATTTCCATGTGATGAGTGGAACGTTCACGAAGCAACAGTGGAGGACAGCCACCGCACAAACAACAACTGTGAGGCGTGGAACCGCCGATTGAGTAGTTTAGTTGGACACAGTCATCCAAGTGTCTGGAAGGCCATAGAAGTTCTGCGCTGCGAGGTGTCATCAGTAGCTGCGAAAATTGCACAAGAGGCCGTGGGAGCCCCACCAAAGAAGCGCACGGCGTCATCTCAGGTCCAGATGCAGCGCCGACTGCAGGCTTTGTGCGCCGGGTACACACAAGGAACTAAAACGATGAACAATTCCTGCGCGGTGTGAGCCACACCATTCGCTTTTAAGTGCCGAGCATAATAAAGTAATTTCCTACATTACTTCAAACTGTAAATAACTTCATACTGTAAATAAATTGTACTTGTTTTTTTTTTCAGAGATAACTGCCTCGTGTTTCTTGACCTTTCCCCCTGACTTTCCCAAGGCTGCCAAAAATTCATATAAAAGTATGTATCAGAAACTGTGCCCAAGAAGGTTGCGTGAAAGGTTGTATGGCGTGAATGGTTGTAGTAATGTAAATAAATTTAAGATATGCAATCTTGAAAGCCATAGCATGAACAAAGAAAAAATACTTTCAAAAGCAATAAACAGCAACAAAGAGCGTGAGAAAAAAGGAAAATGTGAAGGCGAAAGCATCGTATTTTTTGTTGATATGTCTTGAATTTTATGTAGAAATTTACGGCCCGCGCCCGTCCACATTTGACCAGCCCCTGGGCGGCCCCCTCCAACGCTCGTTCTTTTAACTAAACATCACCAGGAGCAGCCTATTTTCCCTTTCGGTACCTTCCGCTTCACCTGTCGCGCGGCACCGGTCTACCCTCCTTTGGCTCTGTCTTTCACTTTCCCGGCGCGCGCTGCGTGACCCTGTATTAGAGCCCTCCTGCAACCCATCTCCCGTACAGCTGTTTTTCTTTCATGCGCACGCGATCTCGCGCTCACGCTCCCCGGCTTGCGCCATGTCCTGGCGCGCCGTTCCGTCTTAAACTTCCCAGGTCGTGCACGATCAACTTTTTCTAGCATAATTTTTCTTTGCCTCACAACGTGCGAATTTGAAACATACAGATGTGCTGAGATTTGTGCATGCCGTATGTGGTTGAGATGTCATCAATGTAAATATCTGTCGGTTAAGCTAGTGTAATAGCAAATTAGAAAATAAATGTGAGAGAGGCAATGAAAAGAACACAACCTGAATTTTGGTAAAACATACGGTCATTATTCCATTAGCTGGCATTACTCGAACAAGACTGCATTTTCCTGCGTTGGCATCGGGACCGATTTTTCTGGGACCATTCACAATTAACACGAGACAAAGAAACCACTTTCCGGCGCCTACAAACCAGTTCGTATCGCAATAACACCCCACTAAACGCTTTGTACCCCACCCAATACTCTGCCACCTGTAACTCCTGCCCTGCTGCTGGCATACCACGCGGTATAAGAGTGCCAACTGGCCCCACTCTAACCCCAAATCTCAACCCTACCTATGAGCCTATGACCAGTGGGTGGAGCAGCTGACCAGCTCCGATCTCTCGGACCAGCGCCGACTGGTGGAGCGTGCCCGGACGGCCAGCCAGCTCCAAGGCATCTTGGAATAAGGATGACTCTCACTGGGTGTAGGCCCTAAGAACATCCTGCTCATTAGTACAATAAATGTTTGTCCTCTCTCTCTTTCTCTCTTCCTACCTTGGCTTTGGGACCACTAGACTCCGTAAAAAAAGCTGCCGACAACAGTATTTGCAAGTTTATTTTAGCGCCCACAGTGCTGCCGGCAATGAACACTTCACATTTTCTGCATTTTGGGAGCAATAATGTTTGTAAAGGTGCTGTCTTGCGATAGTGGGAGTGTGCCTTTTATTTAGAGAAAATTACTTGCAAAATACATCGTAAACATCGACTAATTTCCTTAGCTGATGTGCATGCAGCATAAAAGAGCGAGTCTACATTATAGAGTGCTGTAGTAAATAAAAGGGTCTGCGAAAGGATTTAATTAGTGGCTGCGTAATGAATGTTTCCCTGAACAAAATATACAACAGAAATATTGAAATGCTCAATTTATTCAAATAACTGGCGCTAATAAAAATGGCATCAATGTAAATGTGCAAGCACTGCAGTAGATTATTGAGCTCAATAACCCAAGTTACGCGGAAATATAGAATGACTGTTTAAAACAAGTAAGCACCAGATAATTCGTTTGCCGGAAAGCTTTGCGTACCGAACCGTGCATGCGCTCAAATGTCCGTACAACCGAACTGTCCGTGCACCGAAATGTCCTGGACCCGAGCGGAGAGGGAAGGGGGGGGGGGGGGATAGCGTTTACCGCCATCGTACTTTGAACCCTCATCTAAATTGACGCAGCTAAGGAAGAAGGAATAACGCCCCAGTGCTACTTCGGGAAAGCGGCAGGCCCAATGTTCTTCTTGAGAAGATCGTCCAACCTTACTTTACTCTAATTAAAAAATTATAGTCAGTGAAAAGAAAATGACGCGCCATAATATCGCCCCGGGAGAATGGGTCGGGGAAACTGGCATCGGGGAAAATGGCACGCGGGGATACTGCACGCGGGGCAAATGAGACACGGGGCTAACGTTGCGGGGTTTTCGCGACAGGGATTCTGCACGCGGGGTAATCATGATACACCCCCGAAGAACATCCTGCTCATTAGTACAATAAATGTTTCTCTCTCTCTCTCTCTCTCTCTCTCTCTCTCTCTCTTCCTACCTTGGCTTTGGGACCATATTTTCAGGGACTAATTTTTCCCGGACCATTTTTTCCGGGACCATTTTTTCCTACCTTGGCTTTGGGACCATTTTTTCCGGGACCAATTTTTCCGGGACCATTATTTCCGGGACCATTTTTTCCGGGACCATTTTTTCCTACACCCGCAGGAACATAACCCGCCCCGGCGGGGAGCTTGCTTTATTAGAGCGCCTCGAGTCCACTGATGATGATGGTCGCCGTGGCGCCATCTAGTCGAGACGCGACACACTACAATCACCACCTGGGTGGTGCCCGCCCACGAGGCCGGGGTCGCGGCCGCTTGCTGCTGCTGCTGCTGCGGCGTGCGCTGGGCTTGTTGCGGCTGGGGTGCCGTGGCTGTGACTTGGATCTGCTGCAGTTGCCCCTGAGCGGTGAGCTGCGTGCGTGCACACCACCACCCAAGCCAGAGAAACCGGAAGGGGGAGCGGGCAGCAGCAGCACCAAGAGAGGAGGAGGAGGAGAGCAGAGAGAAAACCCCCAGAGAGGCGCCAGTCAATGCAGCGGTCGAGGGGGGGGGGGGGGGGGGGGGGGGGGGGGGGCAGGCAGGCAGCACAAGTGGGGGGGAGTGGCTCGCTGGCTGGCTGGGCGGCTGGCACCTCCGGACAGATCGTTTACTGGGAGGGCGGCACGAACGTGCTTCCGCTAGTTCTCTGCTCTTGCACGTTGTTTCCGGGCAACAAACAAAGACCAGAAAGTGAGACTGCGACAGAGTGTTCCACTAGGCCTTCAGACAGTGCTAAAGTCACTGCACACTGGTCACTAAAGTCACTGGTGCTGCAGTGAACAGTGCTAGTGGCACCAACTGAGCCTCTACGGCACCTCTTAAACATTCTAACTGGCCCCCCAAAAATGATCAGCCACCGATGCCATCCACCGAGCCAAGGTTAGTACACCAAGTGCACCAAGCAGGTGAACTCTATCTATGCATGGTCAGCTGGCACTTCAATTCAACAAGCAACTTATCATTTTAACCACCTGCACTAGATCAGCTAGCATCACCCAAGGGTTGTACACTTAGGGTACAGTGAAACCTCGATGTAATGAACTTCAATGTAACGAAACTCCTAATGTAACGACAAACATTATTTTTCAATTTCAAGTGTATGGACACCACGTGTGTAACCTCTGTGGAGATGCTCCCTGCCAGCTGAAGGGCCACAAGAAGGGAAACTAGTGAACTGCTTCCGGAAAGCTGACTTTCACAATGCGACCAGGGCTGGAACAGCTAGAGGTGGAGCCGACCAAGAGCACGAAGAGGCGGTTGATGACCAGGCTGCAAGGCGATGGAGCCACTTGCAAGGCGATGGAGCCGCCCTGACGACGTCGAACTTGATGACTAGTACCTCTACACCGACTCTGCCGTGATTGCAATAGAGGGTCTGACCGAGCCGATGCGAGTAGTGTTCACGGGGACTTGCAAGATGAGGATGACAGCGATGAGCCTGACGGGTCGGACACTTGTGCCGTGAAGTGGTAGATGCGCGAATGATGTTTTGAGGTGGTTTACGACCAGCCAGCAAGACAAAGGCGTGATGCAAGCCATGTCCAGGGTGGCCCAGAAAAAAGGGACGGACTACTCTTCAGCCGAAATAAAGCCCTTTTAAGAGCTATGAACACCCACAAAAAATGCTTCGAATCTGTTTTTTACATGACACGTTTTGACACGACTAATTCGCATCGACACTGCATGGGCCTCATGATGCTGCGTGGGCAATTAAGCTCTGACGGCGTGTTGCATATGTTTTTTTTAACCCTTTCAGAGTCAATGACGTACATGTACGCTCCCTGCAAACTCCTTCAAAATGGTCAATGATGCCCATGTACGTCATTGCTTGTGTGTTTAAGAGCACGCCTTTTTCGATCATTTCTCTCGTTTACATGTGCTGCCACAGCGCGGAAATACAAGAAATTTCTTTCTTGCGACAGTGGCTCTTCTTTCCTTTTTTTATGCTTTACAACAGGCGTGCGCCGACTAAAGCTGGCACATCCGGTCACGCGCAAGCATGCAGCGGCTAGTTTCGGTTTCGTCCTCCGGAATCTTCCCACTTCTTGCGCCCGTGAAACTTATGCGGTTCTTGCGCTTGTCCCCCCTTCTTGCACCCGCGAAACTTTTTAAAATTTTTTATTGTGTTACTCATGAATAAACCACATGTATGCAACTTGATTTTTTTGTCATTATGGTCATCTTAAATGATTTGCCCAAAGGATTTAAGGGGGGACGCGGCTTTCAACTTCGGAAAAATGACCAAAACTGTGCGTCTGCAAAGTTTTTACACTAAAAAGCGTCGCAAAGTGGCATAAAAAAATACTTTTGTCAGGCGCGGTGACGAACTATCAGCGCAAAAGGGCGAAAAAACGGCAATTTTCGGAGCGCTCTATCTCCGCAACGGTGCCACCGGGCGCGGCCATTTTGATATGGTTAGATCGGTCGAGCGATCGTCTTTCCGGTTCCACTCGTCTCTTGTATCTTCGTTCATTCACAAACGCACAAACGGCAGAAAAGAAACGACGCACAAACGAAGCTAGAAATAGATGCTGAAGCGCTATTGGACCTCCGGTCGGGGCGCAGAACAACGACCCTCCTGATTGGATGTCACGGGCGCAACGCAAGATGGCGGCCGCCTGAGCTGCGTAGCGAGCGGATTGAGTTCATTTTCGCCGCTTCGCTCGGCCGAGTTTCTGTTCAATCTGTGGTATTCAACACGCACGTTATCGCGATGGGAATGCCAGAGATAACGAGCCAGATTACGGGAAGTTGTGTGGCTCGAAAGGCGGAGGTCATCGAACGCTTCGTGGTGCGCGTGACTCTACCGTCGCCAGACCCGGAGGGTGACGCGGTGTGCGCGCTTGCGATAGCGGTTCGTGAAGTGAACTTTTAGTCGGATTTGCGATGTTTACACGCTTAGTTATTGCTGTGTTTTGACTGTGGGCTCGCTAGCCTTGAGAAAGAAACGGTCGACGCGTCAAACGCTGCGGCGCGCACGGCATAGCCGACGCGCATTGGAGCATCACATGACTGGGCAACCGGTTACGATTGAACGCCAGTAGTTGTAATTAATGCCTGCGACGTTAGATTTAATCTTAAAAGCGACCTGACCAGCCATATCAGGTATAATCAAAGTTCGATATGTCGCGGTAAGCGTGCGCTGCGATGCGCGCGAGCCATATCGAGTTTCTTGCACAACGTTTCCCGTGCACTGCCTGCGACGTTAGATTTAATCTTAAAAGCGACCTGACCAGCCATATCAGGTATAATCAAAGTTCGATATGTCGCGGTAAGCGTGCGCTGCGATGCGCGCGAGCCATATCGCCTTTCTTGCGCAACGTTTCCCGTGCACTTGTAATTTTCATGCAAACAGGTTTGAGTTAGTAATATAGGAATAAAAATATGCTCTCTGCGTTAAAAATGTACGTTACTGTGGCAGCATTTAACAGTGATTTTTTTAGGGAAATTATTGATACCATTGCTCATGGGCATACTGGCTGTGCTGCGAGAAATATTGGATGCCTTGAATGTCAAAAGTAGTAAAAAAATATGCTCTTGCATTGAAGTTGGGAGTTATGCAGAATACTCTACCAAGCTTCAAAGTAGCTCATTTTCATCCTTGTGGTATGCAAACTTTTGGCAATGAACACCTGCACGTATGAGTACTAAGTTGCTGTGCCAGGCAAGATAAAACATAAAAAAAAAAGCCAAAAATGTTCAAATTTAAGTAAAAAAAATGCTTAACTTGTTGCCATGGTGACAACACTGCAAAAGGAGGTTGTCCAGTGCGATACAGCCAACCAACTAACCTACTTTGCATTGAAAGCCCATTGAAACCCATCTCCCCTCCGTTTGGTTTGCAAAGGGGGGTATGTACTCTTCACAGAGGAGCTGAAAATGATGTTTTCTGGAAAGAGAAAGGCTGTAAAAGGCACTCTAATTTCAAGGCAAGGGCCTTCCAGAAGCCCTATGTTCAAAAGGACATGAAAGGCTACAACCGTGACGACTTTTGATATGTGAAACCTATGTTGCAACTTCAAAAGCCGTTTTCTCAAAACAGTTTTTTTTGCCACCTGTGTCGCTTGTTCCAGGGATTTCTTCGTGACCGCTGGGTCTATTTTGATTCCGTTTCTTGCATTACATTCCTTGATGAACTGTTCAGGTCGTGACACTTTTGGTTTTCCAGATTTGTTTTTTGTGATTTTTTTATTCAAATAATCGTTCACAGTTGACATGCCTGTTGCACATTAACCTCTAAAAAAATGAAAACTAAAAAACATTGTGTTGCAAAAAAAATTCTAAAACTGTCACGACCTCGTCCATTCATTTGGGAATGCAAAGCACTTCGAACAAGTTTTCTATCGATCGTGTTTTATAAGCCGCTCAAGCTCGGTACAAGCGGAACAGAAAGCAAATTTCATACATAAAGAAGTTTTCAAAATATACTTTGAAATTTTTATGGTGTTATCACAGAAGCATTTCCAGCTGCTGTGCCAATTTTCATCAAAATCCACAAAGAAATAAAAAAGTTGATTTTGAAAGCCACGTCCCCCCTTAAATCAGCAATAAAAAAATCGACCCGGGGGGGTTGCATTTGGTAAAAAAAATTTGACCTTTACAGGGTTAAGCAAAGAGTTCAACTGTGGCACTCGGTAAGTAGTTTGAGCTACCTGCTTCGCTTCACAGCTGCCGCATCGTGCAAGTGGTATCCACGGCGGCGTTAGAGTGCCAGCCGTATGCGTGACATGTTTTCACTTGCAGGAACTGCTTCACGCGGTTAACCCTTAATTTTGAGCGTGAATTTCAATGTAAAGAAGTACATTATGACCGACTTTGTTGCATCGAGGTTTGACTGTATTATAGAAGGACAAGCTGCAGTAATAAACTTATCCGTACCTTGTACTAGTCTGGACACGTTGCTAGCAGTGGTGTAATCTATCTAGGGGTGTGCGAATATTCGAAATTTCGAATACGAATCGAATATTTTTCTTATTCGAAAGTTATTCGATTCGAAAAATCTACATTCGAAAATTCTCGAATATTAGAACCAGGCCAAATATTTGGTAAGATTGACGAATATTCGAACAAGACACGGAATATTTGCGTTAATTATCAAGGAAAAAGGATGAAACACCGATGTGTACTTTTTCACCCCAGACGAATACCCACACTGCAGGCAAGACATTACACATTACAGCAACGCCGAGGCGCATGTACGCACTAGGACAGAAACAAAAAAAATGATGCGACCGTGAGGGAATATCTTTTCCGTGGCTGGGTCGGTTATCTGCAAGACGCACGGGTGCCATGCGCTGATATGACAGGCTCCGCGAAGCCTGTATCCTGTCTTACTGCCCGCCAAAGTAAGAAGCACAGCCCCATCGTGCTGCCGCTGTTGCCGCGCTGCCAGCGCAGCTGCGCCTGGCTGCGCCGTCTGCTCCGCGACAGACTCGCGCTCAACAGTTTTTACTGTTTTGCAGCAGTGTTTATTTCTGCGACTCTTGTACAGCGATATACCGAAATTTCGCGTTCTGTAAAGATACCTAATATAATAAACTTATCTTGACTGTTACCTGGAATACTTTTAAATATAGAGAAAAATCGCTGCGAGCAGACCCTCAGAACATAGCGTGATAGCATCGCCATCGACATCGACAAGATGGTCGCCAACTTGTTTTTATAATTAATTGTGCGACGTTCTCTTTTCGTACGATTCCGGCGCTACGAGCGAAGCAAACGAAAACCGAGAATGTCGTCGACCTCGGATGATGAGCCACCTTGCAAGCGGGACAAGAAAGCCGGACGCAGTACCATTTGGCAGCACTACACAAAACTCTCGTCGTCGACAGCGCGGTGCAACTCGTGTGAACGTGTACTTCAGACGCCGACGGGGACAACGACCACACTCCAAAATCACTTAAAGCAGCATCCGTCATTACTGGCAACATACAAAAAAGACGCCGCAAACATGCCTTCGAAGAGTCAACCAACTCTACTTGCTGTGATTCAAGGAAAGCAGCCCGTGTCTCAGAAGCGGGAGAGCGCGCTCAACCAGAAAGTTGCAGAGATGGTCGCTTTGGACCTTCAACCGTACAGCTTTGTTGAAGACCGTGGCTTTAAAGCCCTTATGAGTGAAGCTGTACCGGGCTACCATCTGCCATCTCGAACGACATTGTCGCGCGTGCTGATCCCGCGCCTGTATGACGACACGAGGGCTAAAGTGAGGGCCGAGCTGCGAAAAGCATTTGAAGACGGCACAACAACCCTCGCTTTTACAAGCGATATCTGGACGTCGCGTGCCAACGAGAGCTTCATAAGCCTCACGTGTCATTTTCTGACTGTGAGGTATGAAATGAAGCGGTTTACGTTGAACACGCGACATATGCCTGAAAGCCACACAGCTTTGAACATTGCTGCTTCGTTGGAGCAGCTATGCGCTGAATGGGAAATACCGACCGACTGCGTCAAGTACGTGGTAACGGACAACGGCCGCAATATCCGAGCGGCTGCCAGGACCCTGCCATGGCGACAGCGAGCTTGTTTCGCGCACACTCTGCAACTGGCAATCAGTGATGCTAAGTCAACAACTCCGGCGATCAACAAGCTTTGCAAGAAGGCGAGGGGGATTGTGGGGCACTATAAGCATAGCCCTGTTGCGCAAAAAAGGCTGCACGACGTGCAGAGGCAGCTAAATAAGAATGTACTCCATATTGTGCAGGATGTCGAGACAAGGTGGAACAGCGAATACCTGATGTTCTCCAGGCTCCTCGAACTGAAAGAGGCCATAACTCTCGAGCTTGCCACTTCAGACACACACATGGATGGCTTTAATTCTTCGGAGTGGAGAGACGTGGCAGAGTATGTGGAGGCACTGAAGCCTTTATTTGATGCCACTGTCATCTCAAGTGTGGAAAAGTACCCCTCACTTTCATGCCAATTCCAATTATTTTTGGTATGCTACATTGTCTGAAAGGCTGCAGAGGCAATACAGAATTTGCTAGCAACCTTGCAAAAAGCATCAAGACTCGCTTTGCAAGCTACGAGTTTGATGAAGTGGCCAGCCTGGCCATGTTTCTTGACCCACGCTTTAAGGCCACTGTTCATCAAGCATCTGACCAGATGATTTGGCTGAAAGATCTTGTGTCAAGGCAGCTCCAGTCAGCTGACATGGAACACGGTACGGACACTGCCGTGCCAGCAACAACTTCGCGTCCTCTGGTGGCATCCAGTGTATGGAACGCTTTTGACCACCTTGTGATGAACAAGAAGACACAGACGGAGTCCGCCCCTGAGAGAGAAATAATGGAATATGCGGAACAACCTCTTTTGGATAGGGGAAATGATCCTTGTGAATGGTGGCGGTCCATAGGCCACTTGAAGTATCCGTACATGAGCACACTCGCCCAGAAGTACTTGGCCATCCCTGCCACCGCAGTTCCCAGTGAAAGAGCCTTTTCCACTGGTGGAAATGTTGTCACACCACATAGGGAGCGCCTTCCTTCTGAGCACGTGGAACAGTTAATTTTTCTGCATGAAAATCTGTGAAGAGTGCAATACAACCTGTTGAGTGCAGCTTGAAAGAGTTCTTGTAAAGGTGTAATAAAAACTATCGTAACCTCTTGTTTTGTGTCTTTTTTAAAGCTACACAATATTCGATATTCGATTCGATATTCGAAGACACTTTTCTGCCTTATTGGTATTCGATTCGTATTCGAAAATTTCAATATTCACACACCCCTAAATCTATCCGTACCTTGTACTAGTTTGGGCACCTTGCTAGCAGTCATGTACAGACTAGCACAACCCCGCACCCACCTTAAAGGGGCACTGACACAAAATTTGAAGGCGATTTAACGTCGGAGATAGATTGTGGAAACACATATACATCATCTGCAAAAATATCAGCGGCGAATACAGCCTAGAACCATATTTTAAAATCAATTTTGAAGTGTGTGCGAAACGCAAACGAGCAGCCAGCAGAGGACCACGCGCAATTGTAAAAAACAACATCCAAACGCGTCACGAGTTTGTGTTTGCCGCTTCCGCACTACCGGCGTTTTACGCGGGCTCCGCCGGCTCGCCGCTCCAATCGGAGGGCGGAGGGCGGAGCTTCTGCTCTCGAGAACGAACGACCCGATCGTCGTTGGCGGCGGAGGCGCGTGATTTCGTCAGCTAATCGGGCAGCTGGCCGCGACAAAAGCTCTACAGCGATTCCAGGCACTCTGTTTCTATTACTGTATACTACCATTGGATGCGAAAACGCGCCGGAGGCACGAAAAAGCCACTGAGCTAGCCGCACGATCGCTGTGCAGGCGGCGGCCACGGCCGCGAAGTGGCAGGCCGGCGCAGGTACCCGATGATAGCGTGTTACCGCTGCACGAATTGTCCCCAAGTCCCGTAACATAGTGGCTTAATGAGAAAGGAGTTATGATGCGATGGCGGGTTGCATTAAAAATTGTCATCTGCCTGCTTACGAGAGCGGCACTCAATATCCGCCGCAGTGCTGAGTCGAACACATCTGTAGGCCGATCTGTAGGCACCCGCCGGCTGCTCCCAGCGCGCGCCTTGCCACCCACCGCCTCGATCGTCGCGCGTCACGCTTTCTGCCGCGGTAGCCTTTGCACTCGCAGCGCCTGCGTCCACATCCACGGTCGCTTTTTTAATTAAGCGCCTCACGAGATCAGTACTGGGGCATTCGCAGAAACTGCCGTCGATGC
>JABSTR010000410.1:0-40188 GCA_013339765.2 Haemaphysalis longicornis
CGCCACGCCCGCGCTAACTATTCCAACCAGAAATTCAGACTGACACTTTCCAGGACTGGGTCGGCCAGATAGTTACCGATGCTCACCTCAATAACCACCAATTAGACTCTGAAATCCCGTCCGACGTAGTGGACTCCCGGCTACTTCACCTGATGGAGGCCTTCAAGGGCATACAGCACCGATGGGGAAAAAACAAAGGTAATCGTAAGCTCCGCTGAAAAATGGCAGAATTGAGCCTACAAATTGAATCCCATGCGGCGCATTTGGCACAGAATCAGTGGGGTTAACTGTCTGAACAGATGAAAGGCCACTTGAGCATGAAACGCACGTGGTCGATTCTTAGACATCTTCTAGACCCTGAACGATCAAAGACCTCCCAAATTAATAGGCTCACTACTATTGCTCACAATTTCCCGGGCATGAACCAACAGCTCATCGACGCGGCCAAGTCTTTCTACATACCCAAGGGGGACAAACTAGATCTACCTCTCTACCAAGGAACGGCCAACGCTGAACTTGACGCTGATATCACGGAGGCGGAATTAAGAGCTGCTCTACTCCACATCCGCCCAGGGTCAGCCCCAGAACCAGACGGAATTACTAACAAAATGTTACGTTACTTGGGCGATCCTTCAATCTCGACTCTCACGAAGTTTTTTAATCATTTTTGGACATCAGGTACCTTACCCCAGTCGTGGAAGCACGCAAAAATCTCTCTCATCCCTAAACCAGGAGAACCTCTCAGCATGGATCACCTCAGGCCGGTATCACTTACGTCGTGCATGGGTAAAGTTCTTGAGCACATAATCTATGCACGACTAACGAAACATCTCACCTCCATCAATGCCTTCCCTCATTCAATGATTGGCTTTCGCTCTGAATTGTCAACTCCGCGTATTTACCTTCAATTATTTCACGAAGTCATCACTCCAGCATTTAAAGTGGACACGGCTGCCATCCTTGCATTGAACCTCACGAAGGCCTTTGACCGGGTTTCCCATGCGGCTATTTTGGAGGGGCTAACTGCTGTACCCCCGGGAGAACGCATCTACAACTATGTGCGAAGCTTCCTCACGTCACGCACAGCGGTTATTCAGGTTGAAAACGTAATCTCGGACCTAATCAATATTCCCTCTATTGGCACACCTCAGGGCGCCGTTCTTTCCCCTCTACTCTTTAATCTTGCAATTCTCAACATCCCCCAGAGACGTGAGAAAATTCCTCGCCTTAAATTCAGCCTTTACGCGGACGACATCACTCTCTGGATGTCTGGAGGCAGCGATGCACAGGTAGAGGAAACTTCACAAACTGGAGCACAAATTGTCATCGAGGAAGCGCGCGCAGCCGGACTTGACTGCTCCCCTACTAAATTAGAACTCCTTCTTTTACCGCAAAAAGCAGCTCCAAGTGCGTCCCGGATATAGAAAATACACTTGGTGACATCACTTTCCCGGTGGTAAACAGCATACGTATACTCGGTCTTCTAATTCAGCGTAACCGGGCTAACACTCAGTACATTTCAAAACTCTCTTCGCACGTTAATCAAACAATCGGCCTCATTAGCCGCATAACCGCCCGGAACAGAGGGCTTAAGGAGGAAGACAGAGTGCGACTGGTACAGGCTTTTGTCGTAAGCCGCATCACATACTCACTGCCTTTCCTTCAGGTCACTCCCACTGAAATGAAGAAAATTAGTTGTCTCATCAGGAAAGCCTATGCATTAAATGTCCCCTTGTGCACTTCCACTGCCCGACTGTAGAGCTTGGGAATTCACAACCTCACGGAGGAGCTGGTGGAGGCCCATCGCATAGGTCAGCTGCCACGGCTATCAGGCAGCTCTACTGGACGGCACATTCTGGGAAAACTCGCCGTACGAGCTCCGCTAATCACCGACAGCAAGCTTCAAATCCCCCCAAATATCCATTCTAATATACTGATTCACCCACTCCCGCGTGATATGCACCCAACTTACCACGGGGGGCGGCGGGAGCAAAGGGTGTGCGCGCTCAATAAGCGACTTCCCGTCCGATCGGACATTCTTTATGTGGACGCGGCTGACTACCGCCACTATGATGCGTATGCGTAGCAATAATTGACCGCCCTATTGCCTCGCCAGTTGAATCAATTTCTGTCCCCACCCTCAATCCTGCAACGGCGGAGGAGGCGGCAATAGCGCTTGCCTTAACGCACCGGCCGACTCCCACAATTGTGGTCTCCGATTTTCAAAACGGCCATTCAAAATTTCGCCAGGGGGCTCCTATCCCCACAGGCACTGAAAATTCTCTCTCAAAATCCCCCCCTCCACCTCAGTAGAACTGATCTGGACACTGCTCATGCCGGGCTAGGAGGCATTGAGGCGGCCCATTCTGCTGCTCGAGGGTGCACTTTCCGAGCCGGCCCCAGCCTCGTACCCTCGCACGGTGCCAGATCAGCTAGAGGTAGCCTACTCAGCTATCACGACATAGCGACACATTTCCGCCTCGCCCACCGTGTATATCCCCCTGCTCACGTCAGTCTCCACAACGTGCAAGAACGCGCGTGGCGCCTTCTGCAGACAGTCAGCCTCCCCTGTCGCCTGCTGCTCCATCGCACTCGTCCGTGCTCATTTCCCTCCCCGAACTGCCGACCATGCGGCATTCCCGCCACCTTATCCCACACCATGTGTGCTTGTCCCAATGATCCTTTTCCTTCCATCACCTGCGACGAGCCCTGGGAGAGGGCGCTGGGCAGCTCTGATCCGGAGGTTCAAGCCTCCCTGACCAATCGGGCTGCCATTGTCGCCGCCAGGCTAAAGCCAGCGACCACCACGTCCCCGTAACAGACCTTGGGTATATAAAGTTTACCTCCTCTCTCTCCTCTTGTGCAGTCCCCCTCGGAAGAGCGGCGGTCTCTGAGTAGCGCGTCTCTGCGTCGGTCGCTACAACAATTTACTTGTTCTCGGGTGGGGATGTAGGGAACGGGCCCAGAAGGTCCATTCCAATCTCTCGGAAGAGCCTAGATGGGACGCCGATCGGCTGCAGAAGTCCGGTGGGTCTCGTCGGTGGCGTTTTTTGTCACTGGCAGTCACGGCAGCTCCGGACGTAGTGGGTGACGTCGGATGCAAGGTGGGACCAGCAGTACTTCATGTGGATTTTCCCAATTGTGCGAGCTGTGCCTAGATGTCCGTGAGCCGGGTTGTTGTGGCACGCTTCCAAAATTTCGTCACGAAGATCTGCCGGGATGACAAAAACATAATTCGCTCTCGTTCCGGGGCTGAAATTCTTCTTCACGAGGATGAAGCTTTTCAGGCTGAATGCAGGTAAGTTGCGTTTGAAGGCCCTGGGCACGGCGACGTTGCGTCCTTGGAGGAAGTCGATCATGACGCGCAGATCGGGGTGTGCACGCTGCAGGGCGGCCAGGTCGCTCTCAGTCACGACTCCGAAGAACGCGCTGTCTTCATCGGAGCTGTGTGGTCGCGGGTCGATGGGGCCACGGGACAGGCAGCCGGCGTCGGAGTGTTTCCTCCCGGATTTATAGACTACTGCAACGTCGAATTCTTGCAGGCGCAAACTCTACCTACCAAGATGGCCAGAGGGGTCCTTCAGATAGGCGAGCCAACACAACGCATGCTGGTCTGTCACTACCTAGAATGGTCTTCCATAAACGAATGGGCGAAATTTTGAAATGGCCCATATAATCGCAAGGCACTCTTTCTCAGAGGCTCAGTAGTTTTTCTTCCTTGGACAGACCACGGCTGGCATAGGCGATGACTTTCTCGCACCCGCTTTGTTGTCTGTCTCCGCGTCTGTCTCGCCTGAAACCATTTCTCAGTTCTCCCAGTATGTCGTTCCCCTCTATCCACGCCTGTAGTTCCGCTTTTATGGCTTGTACTGCGAGCCTGTATGCCACTCAGGTAACTCTAATCGGCCTGTACGAATGGGCATCAGCCCTGTCTCGTTTACCTTTGTATATCATCTTCATCCTGCTCTTACGCCAATTGTCCGGGACTTGCTTAGTTTTTATCACGTTTTTGATTGCTCGAATCAGTTTTGCCTTGCCTTTTGGATCCAGTCCGTTGACTAGCCGTATAGGAATTTCATCAGTCCCTGTTGCCGTATTAGATGGAACATTTTCTTCGGCTTTTTTTCCAGTTTAGATTCTCCAAATTTATCTCTATCTGTACGCCCCTCAGTTTCCCCACTCTCTAAATTCTGTAGACCTCTCTCCGTTCTTCTGAACTTCTCTTGTATCATTGCGCGTATGTGAAATACCGCCTTTTCCCCTTTTAGTACCTGGCCTTCACCGTTTATGACATGAGGTTGTACTTCTTCGGTCTTTTTCCTTAGTTCCTTTACATGATTTCAAAACTTTCTCGGCGCGCCTTTATCCTTTGCCCGTATATTCGATACCCATTGCTCACTTTCTCGTGTGTGTTTTTGCTGTACAAGTTTTTGTACTTCAAGCTTCTTTTGGCGGTACCAAATCCACTTCAAAGTTATTTCCTTTGTTTGCATTCCCACTCGCTTGGCCTCCCTGTGCTCTCTAGATGCATGTTGCCTTTGTGTTATAGCTTTTTTGATTTCCTTGTTCCACCAGCTTCTAGGTTTTCTTTTACCTTTGCAGTAGTTGCGTTCTTTCGCGTTCCTTATTTTTCCTTGATTGAAACCAATCAGTTCGTTGTATTCCCAATCTTTCGTAGGTTGTCTCTCGATTTCCGAATCTAGGCTTTTGGCAATGTTAGCCAATTGTTGATCATTTATTTTCAAGTCGTGTATCACCGTTTCCTCGTTTTGACCTTCCAGTTTTCCAAAAGCCGTCAAAGTTCTCCGTTTATGGTCACTTCCTAAGCTGTGGGCGCCTATTTAATCTATTTCCTTTAGATTAAACCTTTCATACACTCCTTCTGAAAGGAGGCTGTAGTCTATACAGGATTGCTTTTCCCCTCGTGTCCAAGTAATTTGTCCCTCACATTTATTCTCTCTGTTTACTACAATGAGACTATGTGCTTCACACATATCTAGTACATGTTTGCCGTTGCGGTCTGTGTATCCGTCCAGGTCCTAAATGTGGGCATTCATGTCTCCCACCAGAATCACCTCTCCCGCTTGTCTCAGCTGATCGAGGTCCCGCTAATGCAGCCTACCAGTTCTTCATTCTTTTCTCTGACCTCACGGTCATCTCCTGACCACAGATAGGCGACACCCAGCAGCGTTTCTCTTCCCGATACCTTGCCCTTAACCCACAAATGTTCTTCGCAGTTTTCGTTTACTCTGTGCGAATTGGCTCGCTGTTGACTAAGGATGCCGACCTCTCCTCCTTTTCTTGTACG
This sequence comes from Haemaphysalis longicornis, assembly GCA_013339765.2. Lineage (NCBI taxonomy): Eukaryota > Metazoa > Arthropoda > Arachnida > Ixodida > Ixodidae > Haemaphysalis > Haemaphysalis longicornis. The sequence goes on from JABSTR010000410.1 coordinate 5,309, forward strand.
TACGATTCTGTTACAGCCTTGCCATATAAATACGGGAATTGCTGGGGCACTTCTAAATCACGAAGAAACGTTTTTGTAAAGGCATATACTTCCGTTTTTTCTTTTTCTAATTGGCCGCGAACCTCTGACCATTTTTTCCGTGATCTGCCACCGTGCATGTTTATGTAGTTAATCTTATTCACTCCGCGCTTTTTCTTTCATTTAATTCTTTTCCGATGTTTGGGATAAGAGTCGGTCACCGGGAAGACGTCACTTGCCTCTTCACTCGCCTGCATTGCTACATCAAACCTCTTTCTAAGCTTTTGTGCGCCCTGTGTGCTAACGTTGGCACTTTCCTTTGCACTGTACATCCGACCTCGATCGCAATCGCTTGTCCCTGCCGCATTTTTACTGTGCCTGTTATTTAGTCCAGATTGCGGGATGATCTTGGCCCCCTAAAAAGCTACATCCCGCGCAGCTAGTCGCCTCCCCACCGGCTCCGCTATGCCCTCAGTGAAATGTACTCCGTCCCTAACCAACGCCTGGCCCCGCACGGTGCACTTCCCGGGTGAGTTCAACCACATCAAAATTCATTGCTTTAGCGAGCGTACAAATTTCCCGGGTCGCTTCTACCACTGCCCTTGTTACGTGGCCTCCTCTGCCCTCAACTTCTGGCACCGTGCAGACCGCGATCTGGACGTCGCCTGAAATCGCCCGGAGTTCATTGACCCCCTTCGCCACCTGCTTCGCTATGCCTCGTCTTCTTCCCTGAAGCACGTCGTTTAATCTCCCCATTATCACTGCTAAGTGCTTGTCTGTCATTGTGTCCCACACCTGCTCTTTCGCCTTCTCCATCACCACACTAATTACCTTTCCAGGGAGCATGCTAGCCTTAACTCTCTGGCCCTCCTCTACCCTCTTTATAATCACCTGCTCTACCCTGCGCATGCTCGAGTCGCCCACAATGGTGACTCGCCGCTGCCTTGGTTCTTTTAGCTGGGAGACGAGCGACATCTATCGGCGATCGGCCGAAAGGGAAGGCACTCGACGACAGATGAGCGATCTGTGGCCGATACGAAAACACGCCAGCTGGCAATCAGCTGACCAATGAAAGTCGGTGCCAAGGGAAAGTCGGTGGCAAACAGTGTACTCGAGCGGCCGAGTATAGGAGCGGTTGGAAGTCAATGGGAGAGGCCTTCGTCCTGAAGTGGCCTTAAGCAGGCTGTTGCTGATAAAGATTATGTAGGCGGTGGCGGTGGTTCAACGACGCCTACAACACGCCCGAAGGAGGTACGATCTCTGCTAGATAGGCTGGGCTCTTGTTGAACATGAGCCCCGAATGTCGAGGAACTCCAAGAAGGTGAAGTTCAGGGAGATGAGGCGGGCGGAGTGATCGAAACGCCCGCAGAAGGAGAGTGCCTTTAGGGGAAGGATTGGGTAATCATACAGAACAAGAATATAAAATTATGGTTGGGGATAATATTAATGCATCTAAGCCCTGTACTGCCTTCGTACTTCGTACCTGCAAGGGCTGGGCACAGGGAGCCAGGCGAAAAAGAGCAAGACAGCTCGAGAAGTTTTTCTCGGACAACGTTGTCGCGCACGCCTCTTGTGATATTCAGCCAGTGTTTGTCGGTTTTGGTCTTTGTACGCGTGGTCCTGAAGGAATAAGCTAACACGCTGGCTTACTGATTAGATTCACTCGCGTCTGGCCGTTGGAAAGAGAAGCAACAGCCATGCTCAAAAATGGATTGTTTGAAGCTCAGCTGCCCGAAAACAGTTTTGAACTTGTATTAGAGTCCTTTCTCCCGCCGAAATGTAAAAATTTGCTCAGCTTCATCAATACCCGACGTGCCATAACTCAGAGGTTCTTGATGATAGGGTAGCTGTGTGTTTACATTTCTGTTTTTGGGTGCAAATTTGCAAACAATGCGCCTAGTGAGCTGATTTAACTTGCCAAACTAATGAAACAGCAACGCCATAACGTGAGGATGACCTTTAGGGGTCACCCAGTTGCCGACGTTAGCCCGGTTTGTTTAACCTGTGTGGGATGTTGAGGAAAGAAGACGTGCTTGGGACACTATCACCATCAAGTAGTAAAACTGGAATAAAAGGTGTTCTGAGCGGTGTCATGGCCCGGGGCCCGGTTCCTCAACATTTGGTGCCGTGAAACCAGGGAGGAACGGCTCAGTGGACTGCATGAAGGCGCAGCGCATCTTCAACGCTCGCGAGGCCTGGGAAACTCCTGCTTGGGATACTTCCTGATTCCGTCATCTCGGAGGCCTTGCCCTTGGACGGCGCCCACCATGACCGGCTGCTCGAAGTTCCACACCGCCCAAACGGAACCCGGAGACAACGCAGAGGACGTGGGCAAACTGCTACGGCTCAGAGACACACCCGAGTACAGATTTCAGACCTAGTCAAGCGGCAGACCGCGCATTGGAGCAGCGCCCTGTGAAACCAAGTACGTTGAAAACCTTCTACGAATCCGCCCAGCAAAAACAGATCACCCTCGTACAGCTCGACAATCAGGTCATAAATCTATTGGATATTGATGACTACACGAAGGAATATGAAGAATCTGATTTATAGCTCGCAATGATTTTACGAATTATTTCGCTGCTTTGAGACACGTTATCAAAAATGGCTATACTTTCACAACCCCACAAGAAGGCAAAAAGGCAAGCTTTCATGGAGACCCCCTGAAACCGTCACTAAAGGTGGATGCCTTCGAACGACACGCAGCGTTCCACTCGCCTCTCCAGTTGCCTTCGGAGAAACGTTTGTCCCTGCCAACAAATCGCTGAAAGCAGCGACCCTGAAGACAACCACTGAGTCTTCAGTATGCGTCGTAAACTCTGCACCTTGTGTGACGCTGCAGCGCAGAGCGAGCTCATACCACACGGAAATGAAAAGGCCGACGCACTAGGAACAGAACCCGTCGAGTGTGTGACTGGAGAGAAGGAGCATTCAGTTCTGGCTGCTCTGGATTGAAGCAGTGTCGTCGCAAACAACAAATTGAATTGTCGCAACACACGGAAGGTTAGGCAGGGGGCCGGAGGGAGTGCTGGAGCTGAAGTCCCAACGCTCACTGCAGCTAACTTCCAACAACGAAAAAGGCAATCATTCTCGCGAAGAAGGGTAATGTGGACTACTGTGCACTCTTACTGACGAAAACGGCGTTTGAATCACGAGGAATCTCAATCAATGCGGCATTGCAATGAACCTCGACCCAAGATCGCCCGCTATCTTACTCCTACCCCGGAACCAAGTGTGGTGGACTTTCCTTGCCAGACTAAACAAAACCGGTACAAGGAATCTACATCACTCCTCAAAGCGCCGGTGGAAAAGGAAGCAACTCACGACCTGAGACCGACCTGCTCAACGAATCACAACGAGGATGCTGAACTGGCTGTTATTTATTTCTGTGGTATTTCCAGTGCGGGTCCTGTGCATGTCTGTGTGCATGAATCACTGTCGCGGGCGGGAGTGTGTTGAGGAAAGAAGACGTGCATGAGACACTATCACCATCAAGTAGTAGAACTGGAATAAAAGGCGTTCTGAGTGGTGCCATGGCACGGGGCCCAGCTAATCAACATAGGACGCAATGCGTGCAGCCATCCCGCACCGAAAAATTCAAATCTGCAATCCTTTTGCTGCTAGCATGTTCGCATTTGGTAGAAAGGTTGTTTAAAACGTTACGAAAAGGGAGTGCGAAAGCATTAGTACTTAGGAGGCAGATTTTCCGACAAGGACCTAAAGATGGTCAAGTCTGTCTAAGCACGTCCACCATGAAGGGAAAGTTCTGGACGTCAAGGTGTGTTTGTTTACATTTCGGCTTTTGGCTGTAACTACCAAAAATGCGCCTAGCGAGCTGATTTAACGTAAAGCAATCGGAACAGCATACTCGGAAAGGCAATACTCGGGAAGACCATAATCTGTCGGTGTGCAATGGCGCACCCTCGCAGAAAAGTTGAATGTATATTTACAATACTGTATACCTTAGGACGTACGCTTGTAGCGGAAGTGACAGGCTGGAGAAGCATCGTGCCACGCCCGCGTAGATTGCTGAAGGCGACAGGCTACACTATGGGGGCCATTACTCTCATTTCAAAAGATGTTTCCCATATTTAAATAATATTGCCTACGCAGATATACTCTGAGCCGCATGAGAAAAGTATCAGGGCACGACAAATCTGGACCATAAAGAAACACAAAGCAAAACTGACGCATCTTGTACTCCGTTTCTTTGCTTAGTAGTATTCAGCGTTTATCGCACCCAGGACGACTGCGTCGACTCCATAATCACATTTGGCGTGTCATTTATAGACCCTGAACGCCGCAAAGTTTTAAATGCAGAGCATTTGTATAACTCACGATGTCACCCGTGCGTCGGCGTCCGCAGCAGCCAGCCTCCCCATACACTATAAAAAGAAAAAGAAATAACAGTCACCGGCGCCTGGTTTCGATCCAACGACCTTGCGGGCGGAACGCAAGGTACATGGTGCTCGCCACAACACGACACAGAATCAAAGGCTACGAAGGCGCCTTATATCCTTGACTCATTCAAACTACGTCGTCAGCGGCGTGCTAGCGGCGTGATAGCTGCGTGGTGTACACGTGATAGCACCAACCCCCCAAACACTAAACGTTACCCCAATACAGCCACCCCCTATAAAGCGGGTTGGCGCGGGCTCCACTCCAGTCAACTCCTGCGATCTCTTCTCTTGCGTTCGTCGGCGGTCGCAGTTGATAAGCGATGGAAGCAAGACCTTCAACTAGTACCGCGACGTCGACAACCGACTGAACACCCCTCCATCCCGAGCCCCCCCCCCCCCCCCCTCGAGAGATAAAAGAAGAAGAGAAACAATAACGATCCCACCGATTGGGGGGGCGCAAGTGATGGCAATAAATAACAACAAGTTGACGTTACCTACTTACGTCTCTCTCCTCTCTCTCTCTCTCTCTCTCAAAACCAACTACAACCACCAACAACTACCACCACCACCGCCACCAAGCCTACGCCACGTAAACGACCCCAATGCTCTGCATTTACTCGTGTCCCTCGCGCGGGGGCATGCGACGGAGGATTTTTTTGTTGACCTGCAAATAACCGTCAGGGCACACTCCGAGTTACTCTCCAGTTTTCAAATCGGCATCTCAATACACAAAACGCTGCCAATTTTTTACTTGCAATATGCGAACGTAAACGTTCTCAATACAGAGGGTGCTGTCCTCTATTTACTTGGAAGATGCGACCGTAAACGTAAGAGAAAATATACCAACCGTTCAAAAAATCCTGCACCCTACCGCCTAGCGACGACGATGGTTGAACGCGAAGCTTTCCCGCGATGGATTGTTTGTACGGTCCATCCCGCAGTTCGAGTACGTGCTACTCTGGAGGTACAGTGCGCGTCAGGCTTGTCTAGGGCAAGCGAGCGTGCGGCATCCGAGCGCGCTGGCGACATCTGCTGATAGTGGCTGGGTGGGAGATAGCTTGCCATTGCGCTAGCGTGCATCTCGGACAGACTCGGGTCGGTCGTCTTATAGCATGGGCCCCTCAAACGTATACACGCCACGCCCCACAAGGGGCGCTTTTATTCTGCAGTGCCAATCGTAGGCGGTCACGCGGGTATAAGCGCGTAATTTGACGCGATGCATTATCACTGCAGCCGTTACTTAATCGCTCAAAAGTTTCGACGGAAAGCGCTGCACTGCGTTCTTGTTGCGTGCTTTTCGTTTGCTAAACGTGAGATTCAGAAGATTAGCGGAGATCGTTTTGTAGTATTACGTAACCGCCTGCTGTGTTATTGCATCGCGTCGAACGACGCGTCTATGTTGCCTGTCAACGCTCCCAGCTGCCACTGTGAAAGACAAGCGCCCCTCGAGGGTGGTGGCGTCTGCAAATTCGAACGGCACATGCTAAACGACGACCGGCCTGACCCTGTCCGAGATCGGCGCACGCGCAATGGCAAGCTATCTCTAACCCAGCAGTTATCAGCAGATGTCGCCAGCACGCTCCGAAGCCGCGCGTTCGCTTGCCCTAGACAAGCCTGACGCGCACTGTACGTAACACTTTTGCAGCATACCTACAGCAACTCTCGGGTGTACAGTCCGGAGGCGTAGCGTTTGGGTTTGAGGTGTAAGGGGCGAATCGGTGCCTGCTGCTTGTCGTTCAGTGAACATGTCAAAATGGAGAGCGAGACAGAGAGAGAGCTATAGAGAGCGAGAGGGAGAAATAACTTTTATTACCATTAAGTATTAGGGCCCGATGTGCGTGACCCGGAGAATCGGGGCGACCTCATCCGCTTGAGTCACGGGCTTTTCATGGAGCTTGGGGTTCGAGCGGCCCGACGCCTCCATCCACTGGTGAGGGGAATTAATTAGAAGTAATGGGTCCTCTGCACAAGCCCACATTGGGTGTCGGACCGTGGATCGTTTAACGCAGTGGGCGCCGTGACGATGGGTGCAGGGTGGGGTGTACATAATTAAGGACGGCTCTGCGGGGTATATATTCCGTTTGGAGGTAACGCCAGAGTCGTTTTTCCTCCATAGTGAGGATGAGTGAGCGGGGGGGGGGGGGGGGGAGCTTGCTGCGGGAGAGGCGGTAAGGCTGCGTGACCTCTATGAATGCGAGTAGACTGTCCCTGGTCGATCTGGCTCCATGAAAGGAAGAGCCTCACATCGCACGCCCTGGTGACAAGAGCCCAGACTGCCGTGCGGGCCGTCTCTATCCCTGCAATGCCCCTGTGATCCGGGAACTATCGGAGTTCGACCGTGTGGTGTAGCGAATTTAGCCGGAGAATTGTGTGTGCCGGGCCAGAAACGAGCCCTTTGGCAAAGTTTTGTACGGCCGTTTTCGAATCCGAGAGTACAATTTTAGTGGTGGGCCTTTGGGTTAATGCCAGTGCGATTGCCGCCTTTTCCGCGACATCTGGATGACAGGTGCGAAGGGTGAGGGTTGCAAGAACAGGTGATAGCGTGGAGTGCATTACAGCAATGGCGAATGCATCTTTATGGAAATATTCTGCGGAATCGACATTGAAGGTCGCCTGGGAAGGGGGAAATTTTTTCTCTAGTATCGTGGCTCGATGAATCCGCCTTTTACTATGAAACGTTGGGCGCATGTTTTTGGGAATCGGTCGGGCGATATGGTTTCTGATTGATGATTCGATGCAGCAAGTTGACTTAGGGTTTTGGGCTGGGCCTATCCCGAGTCTATGCAAGAGGTGTCTGCCCTGGAAGCAGCGCGCTAGGATTGTCTTGACCAGCACGGTGGCCTTCAATTAGTTCTATGTCCGTGTTGCCTCTAGACGGCCAGTGGATGCGTTCAGTGGCAACTGCAAGGCGCCTCGGTACGCTTTGGCTATTAGACCGTCTATGTTCGTAATTTCCTTGTCATTGAGTGGAAGATAGGGAAGGACATGTGGGAGACAGCTGAAAACAAACGCTTGTACGAGTCTGAAGCGGTCTTGCTCCTTCAGGCCGTGCCCTCGAGCAACAATCTTACGGAGCACGCCAGTTATTAGGGTAACATGCGCCTAGAACTTCTAAAGATGATAGCCTTTTTGGGCTACAAACGCAGGAAGTTTGGTCTGTCTGTCGGTCTGTCTGTCTGGCGGTTGGTCTGTCTCTTTGTGTCGGCCTGAAACTCGATTCAGAAAGAGAAAAACCGTGCAACAGTCTTATATACCCACAGCTAAATCTAAAAGTATAAGACCGGTGTCAATGTTCATGCTTGCCACAAGTGAAGAACAAGAACAGGACATTACGCAAAATCAAGGCAGAAAATCAATATATGAGTGATAGTTTTTCATTACTTCCGTATTGCGGCGATTACCGTGTAGCATAAGTCATGAAATTTTGAGGCTTGTCACCCGCGGTACTGGCTTCCCGTTCACTAAAACGTGGATGCAGGCCTCTTGCGGAGGTCCACGTCTTTTTGCTGGCCAGACAAGCATGTCTGATTTGATGGGAGAGCATTGCAGGCCTGCCACTCGGCCTCCTTGTATGACGGCTGTAGAGTCACCTTGGAGGGTTTTTTGTATGTATGAATCACTTCTTCGAGTGACCCATAGGGTTATATCGGCTGCATACATGCTGTATTAAAGGCTGGGAGCTCGATCTAGAGCGGACGCGATGTGTGACACTGCTAGAGTATACAGTAGGGGAGGATATGACCGACCCCTGTGGTGTGACACATGAAGGTAGCTGTATTTAAGGAGAGTGTAAGTCACCCAGTGTCAGCGTGGCTGTTCTGTGTGCTAAAAAGGCGCGAACATAATTGTATGTGTTCACGCCTGGCGCTATGCGCTGTACGTCTGCTAGGATGGCTGAGCGAGATACCTTATCGAATGCTTTTGTCAGGAGGAAAGCTAGAATGATCGTTGAGTCACGTGAGGGAGGGTCCTTCAGCATATACCAGTATAGTCTTTGGTGTACATCGTTTCTCGCAAGCCCTTCCCTAAAGTCATACATGCTGGGCGACACGACTGTTTTTCTTCCAGTATCCTTTTTATTCGTACCATAAATATTCGTTCCATTGTTTTTTAATGCATGACGTTATCGATATCGGCCTCAGATTTTCTGTCGAAAGTGGTTTGCCGACGTAGCAATTAAGGTAGCATTCACATGACAGAACTCTCGAGCAAGACTGCCCTCTCTCCAATGCTTGTTAAACAACTTGGTGAGGTAACATATCGACCCATCGTCGAGGTTTCTGAGCATCTTATTCGTAACCCGGTCTTGGCAGGGGGGCGGATTACGTTCGAACATCCTGCAGCGCTCCCGTGACCTCTGCCTCTGTGATATATTCGCCCCAGGAAGGGTTAGGCTGCTCAATGTAGTTCGGACGCTGTTTCTGTTCCATCTAATGATAAGGTCTCGAATTGCCTGGTACGGATCGGTCGCAAGCTGTCTGGTAAGTCGGGTGGTTCGGTTGGATGGATTGAATAGGTGTCTCAGAAGGGACAGTCATGTTCACGCTCATAGCGCCACGCAGTCGATCGCACAGATATTCCCATCCTGATGTTTAGTTTGTTTGCATAAATTTAGATTTTCTTGGCCTGGGTGGCTATTCGCTTTCTTAGGCGCCTGTTATGTTTTTGAGTGCACCATCGCCTTTTAAGACTTTTGAGAGCTTTCCACATATGCTGCAATTTAGAGTCGATGCAGGGCGTCGGTATTTCGGGATCCCCTTTGTGTTGGTGATTCTGTACATTCCCTAGGAGCTGCTCCGTCCATTGGGGTAGGTTAAGCATTGGGGAGGAAGCCAGGTTCTCATCTTGGCGAGAAACATTGTTGCCCGCGTGCACACCACGCTAATAAATCCAGCCTATATTAACCGAACTAACGTCGCAACAGTTTCTAGGAACGTCCTCGATGAACCTGGTCAGACAGGCGTTAGGGTGCATCTTTATTGCGTTGGTTCTTGCGGCTCACTGAACTTATAGACGCCGCATGCCCTGTTTCACAAGCTCTGAACCCGCTCCAGCAGGGTGAGCAAATGCGGTAGTGTCTGCTGTAAATGCGCCTTACCTATCGAGTAGCAACATTGCGTGCACCAAGGTTTTGGCGTCGCGGCCGTTAACTAACTGGAGAGGACGAAGACTTGTTTCTTAAAATTCAGTATTGTACGCGAACGGCAAAAACAGTAGTTTCTCATCCCAGCTCCATTGGCTTCATGTTAACGTTCATTCAAATCATATGTTACGGTTTCTTTTTGCTGAACTGTAAGTGAGCTTGTCTCGAAGTGGTGATATGTCGTTTACCAATGAGAAGATATGGTTTTTCATTGTCGTGGACGAGGGCTTCCGTAAACACTGCCTCTGTCAGGTAAGACCACTTGTGGGGCTTCTTGTCGAACGAGACTGGTTCGGACAACAAATTTACTCTGTTTCTCTGGGTAAGAATGTAGTCTCCTATGAACGGGTATACAGTCAGTGGCGAATAAACTGGGCCTGTTTCCATCTATTGAGTGCTACGTCCAAAGCTGTTTCCAGCTGTGGACGTACGGAGTCGTTCTACTGGTTCAGGGCCGACATTTTCTGGTTACATGCTTGGTAAATTGGCATATTTAAGGCATTAAGCCAGCCTGCTAGTAGGAAATTTTAATCTGTCACTGTCACGTCATGCTTTCCCGTGGTGCTTGAGTGCTGCAACGCCCGTCGGATAGTAACATTCTTAGCTAAAAGTCCCAGTGTTTGTCAGAAGCACTGGTGTCCATACCAAAGCGCGTCGCGACATGTACAAGGAACGTCACCTAACGTTGTTGGCACAACAAACGTTTTGGACATTCTGGGATGGTCAAACATCCTTACGTTTAGAACCTCCTTCTGAATATAAAGGCGAGAGATAACACATGAAGAGCGGAGCATTTGAACGTCGTCTCAGAGGTAGTCTGAGAGTTAAGGAAGCTCCGTGTGTTTTCCTTGATTCTCGGTGCGAATTCATGCTTCAAAACTCCGAGCAACATATCACTTCTCTCGAAGCTGTAATGGCCACAGGACAAACGCTTACTGTGTCGCCTCTTTTGTGTCCACCTTTTTAGAGCTTAGCCCTAGTCGCAAAGTACTGGAACAAAGTCGCAAAGCCTAGCAAGAAGGTTGCCCAGTACATGATTGTAACGTAAACTTTTGAAGTCTTCGAATTCAGCGCCCTAAACCCACTTAAAAATGTCCGAGGGGTACGAACTAACAAAATGAGTAGTTGTCGCGAACGACATACATTGGTCTCAGCACCGGAATGGGGGAACATTGTAAACCCCCATCTTACGGCAAGCATTTGTTGTCTCTGATCTCTATTTTTGGGCTCACATCGTGTGCGCTTAACCCGATTACATGCTGTACAAAGTCAATACAGTGGCTGGTGTTTTTACTTTTTTAACTAAGAACACAGATTTGTGTGAATTGCGAAACGAAACGCTAGCACCGGTGCCCACAAGCGCTTCGCTGTGAATTTCTTAAATACAACCGATTATGTGTCTGATTTCCCATCAGGACGATTTCCTGAATTCTGATGTGACTCAGTGTCGCCTCGAGAAACCGCAGTTTCTAGTATTCTATGTGCTGTCGTACAACCTTGGAGACCCTAAAAAGCGGCGAGGTAGAGCGGCGGCGAAAAGAAGATGGTTCACCCCGTCAGCTGCGCGAAGGCTGCCCTACTGGATCAAAAAATCGAAAGGTTCTTCGATATGTCATGTGTTAGAGAGCTGTTTTGGATCATATGCCCAAGGTGGCCTACTGTTTCATGACCGGACGGCACGGTATGCAATCCTTTCATGCTCCAGGCGCCTTCGATTGAAGACAGATATAGCCTCGTATCCCTCCACAGAACCAGGTCGGCCGCGAAAAACGTCAACTGGAGTGGCTGCCGGGAGCCTGAAGAGGTCAGCAGATGGCACCATATGACGGTCGACACGCCCGGGACATGAGGAGATGGACGGCCGGGAGAAAAAGCGTAGGGACACAAGAAAAACTCACGAAGAACCACGGGACTCCGGGCTTTCGCACGAAGCTGCCCTATTTGGCGGCTGGCGCTAGAATATGTGCCGACGCGCATATTCGCGTCGTTTTCCAATAACGCTCTATTGCTAAATGTAATGTACTTGCGAAAAAGTGACGCTTGATATTATTCCGTTTCGCATTTTGCCCCAGACATCACCAAGAGAATTTCAGTCGGCAGCATGCGTCACGTGAAGCCATTTTTTATCAATTGCACACATTATTGTCTATTCAAGGTAGAAAAAAACCAGTAGAATAAGTTTGCCAACAAACGTTCTTGTTTTACTTTTGAATAGAGATGCATCAGTATATATAACAAAGAGACAGGAATACCTAGTGCTCAAGCAAAATGACCATCGTCATATTAAAACACCAGCCGACAGCCTGTTTCTTCTTCGGGTGCGTAGTGGCGTTGCAAGGCGAAACTCAAAAAATACTCAGCGTCGAACTTGTGCACTCATTCAGTCTAACACCATGCCAAACTCTCAAAATATCTGTAAGAGCCGCGCATGGAATGCAGCTAAAATTAGCAATCCAGCTTCCGCATGTATCAGATGCTGTGCGCTCCGTTTGCACTTTTTTATCCACAAATCCTTTTAGTTCTCGCGCTCTGAAGCTGCAGTGTACACGTTCATTCCTAAAAATATACACGCGCGCCCGTGTGATGGACGAGATATAAAGAAAAAAACTTACTTTTTATCCAGTACAAAGGGATATACTTAAAATACTTGCGTATTTCTGGAAATGTCGCCGTAGACAAGCCAGATTGATTGATGGGTGCTTGTCTCGTTTGTGTTTGATCAGAATGACATAGTCCTCTCCTGACTGTATTCGCAAATGTTTTATTGCTTCGGATATGGAAGCCGCCTTTGTACGATTGACAAGTGTATGACATCGTCACAAGTCCACCGCAAACTATTTAAAGTTCCTAGATTGCGTTCACTGTAACTAGAATACTATTTCAAAATCTCCGATTTTTTACTATCTGCTTTGGGTACGCCGTAATATCCGCTCTTTCAATAAATAAGAAAGTATCAGATAAGTTTCTTCACGTTGACTTAAAATAACGAATGTAGACACTACAAGAGGACAGCAGAAAGGCTGCATAGGCAGTTGTGTTGCGTGCCTCAGTATTTGATCCTCTTGAAAACAATACAACTTCCACAAGAACTTGCACAATACTATTCATTTTGCAAGTCCATCTGGCGGGAAGAAGACAGACTCCCCCCAAAAATTACCCCGTGTGCCAAATAAGAGCTACAATAAGTTCTGCCTGTATGCACAACAATACCGGAAGGGTTGCAGTTCTCATGGGTACAATTGGAGTTTTTTTAGCCGTTCTTGGCTTAGCAGTAGGTAAGTCCACGTCAAATACACTTTCGCAGGCCTCAACATTACAGATAGTTTTATGTATTCAAGTATGTATAGCAAAAATGCAGAATATATACAGTTAAATAATCAAAATATCCACCGCATAGTTTGCTGTACTAACGGGGTGGGCAGCTGGTTCGTTCCGAGGCGCAGCCATTTTGCGAGATGGAAGTGCGCAACTCCATAGCAAGCTCACGTTCATACTATGCGTGGTGGTTAGTTTGATGTTTATACTTTGGGTATCCAACGCTTGTTAAGAAATTCCGTAATCTCTACGAAAGTGACCGTATTTTAACGTGTGCTCAAGCATACCGATTGTACGCCTTGTTTGCTCTTCAAATTAGGGGCAAGTTTCAGACAATGTAAGCATACTCTTCTAGAACAAACTGTTAAACAACCTGGTGGATGATGTTCATAAAATTAGAGCGCGACTGCGAAAACGACACACTACAGCTCTTATCCCATCGTTCTTTTGTGTTAGCGCTTTTGCCGTCGGTTCTTTCAAGTGTCATTGTCCCACCCGCGCTGTAATTTATGAAAAATAGACATACACTTCCATTTTTTTCTTTGTGTGTCATAATAAACTCTAAAGTTCGCTAACAACTACAAAAATATTCACGATTACGAAATATACAGTACGTTTAACATATATTACTATTGCTGTAATTCGGAGATGATTTACCAACTAAAAAAGGTTAAATAGCTTTGGTATAAACATTTTCTATTTGAGCGTAAATATTGCCTTATTTAAAACATATTCTGCAAAAGGTCTCATAAAAGTTCAATTCAAATTCAATGCACGAAGTGGTTTACCATGGCTAGGCCATGATAAAAAATATATTTCCGCTGATACAAAGCACAACCCAACAATTTGTAAGACCAAGATGTATAAGTGTTCTTAGCTGCATAACCAACGTGGCATTATTAGGTACGGAAAGCATCCTCACCACAATGTACCAAATAAGAGGAACTCAACTAGGGAACCATCTAAACTGAAAAAACATTGTCATTCATGTGATTTTTTTCTCAATTGCTACTGTTTGGGTACATCTTTCCGACCGATTCGGTTTAATGGGTAAATACCACTAATCCTAAGAATATCAAAAAGCCTAATTGTAGACGTTTTAAGCCTACGCAAAAAAAGAACAGTTCTCCCCTCCCTGTGATTGAAAATAAAATATTACTTAGGTTTAGAAAAAGATACACGCCTTTTGCAGCGTTGATACGAGCAACCTCGAATTTGAATACTCTTGAAGTTGAATATGTACCCTCTCGGTAGTGTTGCGCCAGTTTTAGCAGCGAAGCTATTTAGCAAATCGTAATTTTTTTGTGTCCGAAGTTAAAAATACCAAGAAGGTGCTGAGGGCTCGCGCGTAAGGGCGGGCATCATGGGTACCACCCGACAGTTAAAAAAACAAGAAAATTCCGGGGCTTGTGTGTGCGTGCCTCAAGACAACCGCCAAGCGTCCCCGGTGCACGTTTGCCAACCGTAGCATACCCACTTAGGGAGATTGCCCAACGTTAGCATCACCACCCAGTATTAAAAAAACAAGAAAATTTGCTTGGGTGTGCGTGGCATGCGGTAACCGCCCAGCGTCCCCGGCACCCATTTGTCAAGCCAAGCATACCCACTTAGAGAGATGGTCCATGATTGGCACAAAAAAATACCCCATAGTTCGCCGTAATTGTGGCAAAACTTTCTCGTACGAGAACGACACGTCCTACCATATGCCGCTCCAAGGTGATGTCGAATGATTTTAACTTCACGAAAAAGAACCATGCCGACACTTATAGCAACAGTGACGCAGTAAAAGTCGTTGCGGTAGCGAAGAAGCAAATCGGCTGCTTTCGTGATGGTTGTGAAGGTTGCCTACAGCTCCTCAACCTTGTTATCTTACACGTTACTGTGAGCTTCCTTCATTTTTGATGTTCCCTAGTGTTTGTTCAAGTTCAAGAATGTTAAAACACTGCTGGGAATAAACTTTTCGGGCAATTTTAATATTCTAATAACATAGTTCTTGTGAAAGTGTCCAAATAAAAATGACGAAAATATAACTGTTGTTTATGAAATATGTCTTAGTATAAGCATACTGCTCGGTATTTATAATCACGTTTTGGTAATTGGGTTCAATGCCACCTGAGTAACTTTTAATATGCTATCTTCTTTTGGCAAACTGTTATTGTTTGACGCAAGGCCGGCGAAATGTTTCATTGGTGCAAAATAGCGCATGTTCATTGTCTGTTTTTCTTCCCTCATAATACTTGGGTCCAGGAGTGCCTACGAAAGATGCTTCCTCTCATAACCCATGGTACTGTTACCGCTTGGCTCCTCAATTCATAGTAAGTGTGCTTTTCGCCATCTGTAACACCACTGTTTAAACTCGTTGTCAGTTCTAACCTTAACCTTTTAATGGCAAACTTATCATATAAGATACGCCATCTTTCGGATTTTTCTACTCGCCCCTGGGTCTTTTGACGCCCACTAGTATCATTTCTGATACCTCCTTGGCGTTTTTCAAAAATCTATAGCTCGATAACTCGCCGCATTGAGTCCCAAATGCAGTTTGCAAGATCGATTCCTCCATCGTAAACACTCCCGGTGGGTGTGCAAGTACATTCATTACTTGTATGATACACTTTTTTACCGGGTGCATGATACATTATAGACCCGCTTTATCGGCAGGTATACATATACCTACATGTAAATTATTTCATGCAACATTATATACCTACATTATCTATGTATGTATATATATGCCTACTCTTTATGCGTTAATGATACGCTATGTAATTTTGAAACCCCGGGAGAAAACTTTTTTTTCTTCACAAACTACAAAGTAACAAAGCATCAGAATTTATATGTATTGTTTTCATTGGTTTGGCATTACAGGGTTAAACTGTTAAAGAAAAATGTTGATTTGTAGAAGTGAGAGTCGCAACAGTTGTCACCGTAAGTATTTTAGGTTCAAAGGCAGGCATTTTCGAAAGGGACTCGCGCCCTTTGAGAATTTTATACCTTGAACATAAATGCACTGGCCGTTGTCAGGCACACAAGACAGCTATGTCCGTATAAATGAAGCTTAAAAATGCCTATAATTTTACACAATAAAAGACCCACGCGCTATGCCTTCTCTGGAAATCTAGAGCTATATTTTAATAGTTTAAGACAAAAAACATTGTTAAAAATGGCTGTCCCCAGAGAATGCTATTGTAGGTGTAGCTTTTTCATTATGTGCATATATATATATATATATATATATATATATATATATATATATATATATATATATATATATATATATATCTTATATATATATATATATATATATAGAGAGAGAGAGAGAGAGAGGGATTAATACCTCGTTAACTCGAAGAAGTAAAAACCTAGAAATAGATCCACATGGGCGAATTTGCGCGAACGGCCACACAATATCGGGTTCTTTACAAGAAAGGCGCTACTAATTACCACCTCTTCAACAGCAGCTTCTAATCTTGCTTTTTATAAAGGTGTGAAAAAGAAAAAACATACAATATACCGTCAACGCCTGGGACCCGCGAGATCCATTGGGTTGTTCCCCTCCCTACACACATCCATCTTCTAGTACACTACCTCTGCGCATGTCTCTACTGTCATATGACGTGCTACAGGGTGGCTTGACGAAGTTATATGGATCTAGGCTCCGACTTCAGGTGTGGGGGGAAACATCGGCTTTTTGATAGGCGCGGTTTAAACAAGCACAAATCGAGGGACTTAGACGGTGGCAGCATCGCGCGAATCTTGCGAAATGGTCCGCGGCGGCGAAATTTTCGTTCTACTCTCAGTCATCATTTCGAGATATTGGCAGTGTGGCCCAAAAATACTTTAAAATAAAGAACAAGAAATACATGGCAGCTGTACGAAATTGTTCGGTGCCATAGTGACACGGAAAATTAACGAAGAATTACTATATACCCATATATATATATATATATATATATATATAATATATATATATATAGGTATAGGTATTAGGCTATCGTCAAGTAGTCCAGTTACATTCTTTAGCCCACCACCAGATTGCTTGCGGGTGCGCCCCACAACCACGTTTGTAACCGCCGACGGGTTACAAACATTTAACTCGATGTTGTTCGGGTCCTATAATGCGCCTTGCACTTTTCAGCTCATGATGGACATTCTGAGTGGTCTCAAGTGAGTTTATGCTACTTGGATAATATAGTTGTGTTTGCGCGAGATTTTCACACCTATCTCACCCTCCAGGAGTAAGTTCGTCAGTGCCTAACTGACCCTGAGCTTCAGCTGAACAATAAAAAGTTTTATTTTTCTCCCCGCAAACTCACAACTTCCGCCACGTGGTCTTGAAAGAGGGTGGTCTTTCCGAACCTACTAACATCAAGCAGTTCCCTACTTCCTGAAACCTACTACAGTTAAAGTTCTGCCTAGTTTCACCGAATTGTGTCCCTATTTCTGACAGTTAGTGCTAAACGTTGCGTCCCTCGTCTCACCTCTGACAAAAGTGCTCGGCGAAACTAGCGACTTGTCTGGTGGTAACCCTTAATGCGATGGAGTCTTTCTGACGCTACATCGGTTGCTAACGTCCCCTCCCATACGGCAACTTTTTCATTCTCCGGCACCCACCGAGGTCCACATCAGAGCAAGTGCTCTACGTCTGGGAGCACTGCTCTTCCATAGGAAGGCGGGATTCGAAGAGAACGTCACTGCATACGTGAGGCACACTCCTTCAAAAGCGGAATTTAACAAGTATGTTACAGTGAGCGACTCTTTGGCCACCTTGTAGGCTCCTTTAAAATTCTGACCTTACCTCTACCGCCGTATCTCCGATGTCGTGACCATCACGCCCGCTCTGGGCTCTGGGCTCTGAAGTACCAACCCGTTCGCCTTGCCCACCGGTCACTTCGGTTCCAACAATATGACATTCTCGTGATATACCGGCCTGGAAGCAAGCACAACGACGCTGATGCTCTGTCTCGTTAACAGTTATGCATCGAACTTGCCGAGCTTACCGCTTTCGAATGTACACGCGCATACATCAGACCCATTTGAGCCCATGGCTGGACAGCAACCCAAGAACGCTAAAAACTGCCTCAGGCACTTTGAATCCAAGGGAGTAATGCCTTCTGGGCGCTGCGACATTAAACCGCGCATTTTCCATTCGTGATGGGCTCCTGTATCGCGGGAATTACCTACCTTCAGGGCACAAGTGGTTATGGGTGATCCTTCATCGATTGCGCTCCACAATCTGTGGTAGTTTACATGCGAATGCGAAATGTGGCCATTCACCAGTCTTTGGGATGCACCCGAACTTGGAGCAGTGCTATTTGTTTTATTCTTTTTCAGAGATTACCCCGCATTTCCCCAAGGCGCTACAGCATGGGGGTTACAGCATGCACATCAACAAATATTCATTTGTACAGCGCACTTGCGCTTCAGACAAGCTGTTCCACTCTTTAATGGATTTACAAAAAGTGATTTAGCTAGTATTTCCATCCTAATACGCCATTGACGATGGATCTACGCCTTTGTGACTACATTCATCCGGTCATTCCCAGACTGGTGATGTCGAAATTATCCGCCTCAACCGCAAACCGCCCTATAGCTCATCGCCGCGACTCTGTGATTGGATTGGGAAGCTCAACCGGACTTCTTGCAGTGGCAGGACAGGTGTGATGATGATACGCCCTTATGGGACCCAGCGTGGTCGCTTTAACTGAAGCTCCCAGATAAGCGAAGAAAAATCGCTGTTATTCTCTTTCTGCATTGTTTCGCACACTGTGAAAAAAAATTCCCTCGCACTTCCCCGAGGGGGAGAGTGTGTAAGTGCGAATGTACGGTTGTTGATTGCGCGATTACGGTGGATATCGTGATCTTAGAGTGGAGAGGAGGCGCCCAACACCCGCAGTCACTGAGCGGAGAGAGGAGGAGGAGAGTAGCGCCCGCCGTTACGGCGAGGGCTACACGAGCGCCCTCACGCGTCGGAATGCGGAGCGCCCGCTACGCGAGCGAGAGCTCTCCCGCCCGAAGTGGAGAGGAGGCGCCCAACACCCGCAGTCACTGAGCGGAGAGAGGAGGAGAGTAGCGCGCGCCCATCTCCCCCCGTTGCTAGGGAAGACGAGGAGGAAGACGAGGAGCGCGCGCACCCGCAGCTGTTGCAATGCTGACGACGGCGGCGGACGATTCAGGCTCGCTTAAGAAGTGCATTCGCACTTAAAATGGCCAGCCGTTGCGACGTGAATGTCGTGTTTCATGGAAACAAGAAGCTGTGGAGTGTGTCTGCAGGTATCGAGAACAGTGTGCCGGGAGGAGGAAGAGCCACTGAGGTTAAGAGTGCTCCGTAAAGTACGATACACGTTTCACCAACAGCGTTTCTGGAGTTATGTACTCCATTCCTTTCCATCCATGTGGTTACAGGTATACTGGGAAGACGGGACGGTGCTAAACATTCGGTTAATAAACGTGCTGGGTCTCTCAAGGGCGTACCAGTATCGCACTTGTCTCGGCACTGTAAGGAGTAAGGGTGCGCTGTCAAAATTAATCGCACAGTTTTGGTGATGAGACACAACAGCCAGCGCACACGGTAAATTTCGGAATCTTTTAACAATATAAAAAGCGGGGACAGGTGTGGCAGCCCCCTTTATTTGCACTAACAGAACATTATGTTGCCTGAGTTACCCTGTTACCAGTCATGTTACAATGTTACCAGTTATCATGTTACCAGTCATGTATGTGAGTTTTTGTGTGAGATGCGTTTTGGTGGCAGTGTGTTTTTTTGTTGTTGATCCCAGTTTTGCTTAAATAGCACGCCTTGTTTTTAATAAAACTTCAATGGTTACACAGCGCTTGTGTCGTGGCTACACATATTGCCTTGTTTTCGGCAATCAGAACCGTTGTGCGCCCACTCAAGGGGATTGTCTACTCTGATTATTCCAAAGACGACGATAAAATAAGACGAGCTACCAGAGCAGTATCGTCATCCACATAAACGTCCTGAATTGTGTGGGGCATTCTGTCAGCTAGTCCACCGATCCGCACTTTTTTTGCTTTTCCACATCGCAGTGCTGTGTAGTGACGACGTCTCGGGATACGCCAGGACTATAAGTGGGGAGGGCCGAGCTCCACAGACGGCAGCTCGGAAGGGTCGACAAGCGCGGTCGTGTTTGGCCGGCTTAGGCCTCGTCCCGGTACAGAGGCTCGAAACAAGCCCCGGGTGCATGCCCCCGAGTCACAGGCACTCGGGTGGCAGTGTCGGATCTCCGTAACAGTTCCTGGAACGGCACCTGGTCTTCGAGCGCAAGCATCCCCCTCGGATGGTCCCGATCCACCTCATGCTCGCAGGCTCCTCTTTTCGAACGGTGTCTATCACTAGTTCTGCTTGCCTATCTTAGGCCGTGCCCCCACGCACTGGGTGCGGCTCCCCGTGTCGTCCCCGCTTGGTTCTCATTTTCTTCCATTCCATCGCCTGTTTTTTCTCGTCGTCCGCTCTTTGTTTTCCGAGGAAGTGGGACGCCAGTCATCACAACGTGCCACCCGCCTACCTGTTCCTCAGCAGTATTCAGACATGATTTAAGTATGAAGTTTTTTGCAGAAACACTATCGATCTTGTGTTATGGCATCACGGCCGCGTTGTTCACTTCAACGATTTGTTTGCACAGATCCCTTTATACACCTTTTTACACAAATTATCACTGACTGGTCAATTCGTTTATTGGGAAGATGAGGTCAGATGTCAATGGCGTGGGAAAAGAAGCATAAAGAAAAAGAACGGCACTGACTAAATTCTTCTGCCAACGCCGCCAGCACCAGCTAAATGAGCTAATATCACCACATGCTACCGGTACTCGAGTATGTCCTTCACCGGTACACGTTTCACCAACAGCGTTTCTGGAGTTATGTACTCCATTCCTTTCCATTCATGTGGTTACAGGTATACTAGGAAGACGGGACGGTGCTAAACATTCGGTTAAGAAACGTGCTGGGTCTCTCAAGGGCGTACCAGTATCGCACTTGTCTCGGCACTGTAAGGAGTAAGGGTGCGCTGTCAAAATTAATCGCACAGTTTTGGTAATGAGACACAACAGCCAGCGCACACGGTAAATTTCGGAATCTTCCCGCACTGAATCTGCGCCTAGACTAGGCGAGGCGCGAATACGAGGGTCCACCTATCTTAAACCAAAACGGCATTAGTAAAATGCATAGAAATCTCGACACACTACTGTCGACGACTGCTTCGATACCGGAATGTTAGAAAAACACATGATTGTGTTCATACGAGTCAGAATTAGGAGCAGGGGAGATTAGGTTGCCGCATGCTTCCTAGCCATGTGATGGGTCAACCTTATCTGCGCCAAAACATTATAAGAGAGGTAGTAACAGTGCTAATGCTCAAATGCTTTTTAAAAGAATCCTTAAATATAAATAGGCAAATTCAGCTTAGCGAAATTGAACAAAGCACATAATGGCAAGACAATTCGGAACTGCAGAAAAGCAATGTAGTCACCATTTAATTACTAGGTCCGAACACACTCGACGTCCAATGAGAAGTCTTGTCGAAACCCTTCGAATACGTCGTGAGCGTTCATCATGTTCAAAGCAACTTCGATGTCGGCAACCAATCCATGGCCTGAAAAATGCAAATTATTAGCAGCCAACATGCAATACCCAGGCATTTTTTTTCGAACCTGGTGCATCTAAAATGCAGTATCACAGAGAACACCCAGCTGCCTTCCCCACTCTAGGATAGATTATGAAAATCACTCCAATACAACATTAGTCTGAGCGTAAACATGCCGTAAGCGATTAAAACCGCGGGGAACGTATATCAGCAATCAATATTTCAAATGATCCTCCCTATTTTTCTCTGGGAGTACATCTTACTCAGTGGACCAGTTATGCTATTGGTTCATGACAACATTGAGGGAAATATTAGTAAGAACAGTAACATTTACTGTAATAATGGCAGAAAAAATAAAATTATAAAGCCAACATTTAGTTTGAAATATACGCGCTCTGGGCATTCAGAAGCTACTCCACTTTAAAGAGGTGTAGAGGCGTGCGGGAATGTGGTCTGTTCACACAAGTGTTGGAAACAGAGGTGCAAAACTTGGACGTTGCATATCACGGAAGAAGCACTTGAAGTTTGTCTGAAGGTAACTCGTTCCAAGATCGCATGAAACCAAGATATTTTGCTACTGCTCTTTTATTTACATAAAAAAGAAATGAGAATCTCATTTTTAGTTTGGGGCTCCTCGCACTGAATCTGCGCCTAGACTAGGCGAGGCGCGAATACGAGGCTCTACCTAACTTAAACCAAAACGGGATTGGTAAAATGCATAGAAATCTCGACACAATACTGTTTTTCGTTCTTGCATATATCAGAAGAACATCTGCAATGGCCGTGGATCACTACCGTAAAAGGCAGCGTACGTAAAACAGCCATTCTCTTTTGAGGCACTTGCGCCTGCGCAAGGTAACTTTTCACAATCAGAAATGAAATGAAACCAGTTCCTCGCGGAGAATATGATGCTTGGGATGGGGAGGGAGAACCAGAAGGCAAACCCATGTTGACATGGAGCGTCCAAATTCAAATTTTATAGTCATTTACAAAATTGCGCGTTAATGCGCGCACAAGGCAGTGGTCACCTGGTCACAACAACGCTGTTTATCGGTCTGTACCACGGCTACCTCTAGAACAGGCACGATACGTGCATTGTTTCAACGTGGTCGCATAAAAATTTCGGCTAAATGCATATTCCCGAGGCGGGTGATAGACGCATAACACTATTCATGTTCATAATTTAACAAATGAATACTGAAACATTCATAGTGCGGAGCGTGCTATGGGGTCCGTAAACATACTTATCCGATACCCTGCTCTAGACTATATTCACGGCCCACCCAGCGTTTTACTTTTTGTTAGTGTATTATTCCACTCAAAGCAGTACTCAATTTATTACACTTCTAGCCATTATTTTTATAACCTGAAGGAAATTGATATTGCTTTTGTGGATCACAGCGAAGAACAAAACGGTAGCGTTTTTGCTGTGGTCCGTTTGGCAAGTTACACATAATTTCAATTTCCCCAAGCTAAGACACAAACTTTGGAGCAAGAATAAGTGCTGCTTACATAAGTGACAAGACGGAAAAGGTAGCTTGTCAATGTCGAATCTGCGTAACGCTAATATGCTAGATATTACACTCGGACGCGAATGATACGTTGCACGCACAAAACGAAAGTCCTAAGCGCCGACACCGGCTCGGCAACAGTGCTCCGTTAGATACTGGACAAGTAAACGACCTTTCACTTGCCTTAACTGCTCAGCCGTACTTCTTCGTCCGGCAGATAAATCCGTAGTACTTACGTAACCAGACGTTTTACGCCGCCGAGCGTTTGCCGAATCGTATGATCCTGGCGGGGTGCGGATTGCGGGGGTCCCGTCCATGCTTGGAGCATTCGTGTAGCGCAATGGTTCTCAAATGGGGTTCCGCGGACCCCGGGGGTCCGCGAGAGCATTTCAGGGGTCCGCGATGCTTCCCTCAAAACTTTTCCGCAGCCATTTTTTTCTCGATTTTGCCACCATTTTCTTGCAATGCAAAAAGGTGGCTCTGCAGCATTACTTGTACGTTTAGCTTCTCCGCGTAGCACATATTTTAACATCTGATTTGTGCACAACACGCTAGCTTTGAGAAGACATAAAAAACAGACACACAAACAGCAGCATATGGGTGCCTAGAAGACTTATAGCTTCCAGTACAAGTTGTTTCACAATATGGACCCGATCAACTTACGCTCCATCGTGGGGTCCCCCATCCATACCGCAAGCCCGAAAGGGGTCCCCGGGGCAGTCATGGCTGAGAACCACTGGTGTAGCGCATATCGCCCGCCTGCCGGCGGCCAACTCAGTCGACTGACGTGCGCTGTTCAAAGCGCGATAGAAATAAATAAAACTCTAGCATTGTCATGGACGCCTAAGATGTCGGTGAACGGTGAGGCCAGGTGGCACTGACATCGAGCAGAAGTTGCGAGCTCTTGTTTTGTAAGCAAACAGTACGTGTGCCATGAGCTATCTCGTGGCGTGACGGGGGCTGCATGTGACAGCGGCTAGGAACGATGGCGGTTGTTCTGAATTTGGCTTCGTAGTGATGCACCTTTTCATATATATGGAGACTCCGGCATATCATCTTGTAGTTGATATATTATATGAGTTCGCGTTATGCACGCCTGTGCACACGCAGGCCGGCCCACTAAAGTGAAGCTTCGTTTCTAGGCCTAGAGGTATATCGCTGGATAAGCGTCCAAATACTTTACGTGCGAATATAAAAATGTTGCGCTCACAACAAATTGCATTGGCGCAGTCGATGTCTATACCACTCTTTTCGAATGCTCAAGACGCCCTTCACTGTTCCCAGATTTTAAATGCAAAAGTCGGTACGCATTGCCAATGAGAAAAAGGGCGTCCCCATTACAGACGATAAGTCAACACTATTAACCCCAGCATGCTTCTTGTGTGAATGGAATAAAACAAGCGGTAAACACGGGACGACCAAGAAAAAAAAGGTTTGGACAAGCTTCCAGCTTGTCCCGTCGTTTTCTGCTGTGTCCTGTGTTTACCGCTGGTTTTTATTGCATTCAAACACGTACCAACTAGCCCGAGTCCAAAGCCTTGGTATCTACAAAATGCTTATTGTGGGTCACTTTGATCAGGAAGGCCGCCAGTATCGCCCAGGATAGCCAAGGGGCCCACTTAACGTACCGCCATTGTTTCTAGCTACTCCTAGCTTTAAACCCTTCTCTAGGTAAGTTTCCAGGATTGCTCACCATGCCCACCTGATTTCCCAGGGAGCCCACCTGATTTCCCAGAAGAATGTACGCTGGGATTTGCAATTGGGTTAACGCTTTCATAAGTTTGGTTGTAGTGAAAAATTAGGAGTAAACTCGGCTCTTTTGACATAATAGAAATGTAGTGCAGCAGTTCCATCTCTCGGTCCAGCATTTTGCCTTCCGTGTACATGCCACGTCATAGCCATATTTACTTTGTGATTACTAATTTTAAACCCCTATGACTCTTTCACGTGTTTATATAGCACAAAAGATTAAAATCTGTTTACGGCCAACTGTACAGATTTCTTTGAGAAATCGTAATAACACATACGTTAACACGAATAAGAATTAGACATTTTAGAAGTGAGGCGAAAAACCGTACAGCAGCTTTCATACATTCTTACAACCAGGCTAGAAAAAACAGTCGATGTTCCATTTGGCGCCCTTGTAATGAGGCTCACTGCAATAAGTTATCCGCAAAACACGAGGATAAAGACGAGAGCGATACATCACAAGCCCGCCCAGGCCCCCTCTTGTCTTCGCGTCCTTTTTGGGGCAGTATACATTTTTTGCTTTTCATGAACAAACTAATGAGTATCCATAAGTGTAATAAGGGATCAAGGTAAACTGTTTACCCTTCTTATTGTGTCTGTTCGTCATTTCTAAAAATAAGCTAATATACTGGGTACCGGCACTAGGATAGGTACATACTCCTGAATTTTTAGGGCTATCCGGCTAGCATTTTGGCTTGGCATTTATATAATCTACTAAGCCGTATTGGGCAGAATACCCAATTTCTTGTTTCATGTATGAGCCACAATTACCAGGGACCTTAATTTTGGTATATCAACCAGTCGAACATAAGTTACGAAATCTGCAAATGCGGGCTACTTATTCTGAAATTCATTGTTGCAACATGGCGGTGTGTAAGGGTTAAACCTTCAAACTACGTTTAACGGATTTCAAGGGCCATATGCATCAGTAATAACCAATTTATTATCTGAATGGACGAGTAAGAAAACGATAAATGTTTCATGGCAGACTTCTTCTTTTTTCCTATTTTAGTGGAAGAATTTTCTAAACTACAGCCTTATCTAGCTACTCCGCTCTGAAACACGAATCAGTAAATCGGTCGGTCGGCCGGTCGGTCAGTCGGCCCGTCCGCCAGGCATGCAGTCACTCAGTCAGTCGATGAGTGAGTCAGCCAGCAGTCAGTCAATCCGTCACTCCCGCAGTGCAAATATTTTGAAGGTGTAGGTATATATACTCCACAGCTTTTATCTTTCACAATATTTCTCCAACATTTGCTGTCAGAAAAGGATTCCTGGTAAGGCTAACAAACACGCACTTTAATATGTAACTAATATAATTTGGTTGCTCGGTAGTTGGTTTATGATATGATACAAAAAGGAAGAGGACTTCGCAAAACACGAGGACAAAGACAGAGAGAAGAAGACGAGCGGAACTTCCCCTTTTATATCGCCTGAAATCACCACACCTATATACACTTCCCACCGGTACCACCCGCATGCTAATCAACAGCCGCGCCACATAATTCCTGTTTCCAGGAGCCTACTGTTTAGTTACCCCATTTTATCGATCGTTTTGTTGGTTGTATCTGACGTGATTGTCGTCACGCCGAATTGGGTGGTGCGGCTGTTTATTGACTTGGGGGTGTTACCGGGGGGAAGTGTATATGGGTGTTGTCATTTCATGCGAAATAAAGTTGCAAGTTGCGGTGGTCTTGTTCTCTCTTAGTCCTCGTTTGTTGCGCACACTTATTCCTTCGTGTGTTAACATGTAAATCTGTCAATCTATGTTAAGCAGTTCGCATTGAGAGAGGCCTTGACTTCAACGTCACGATTTCCACTAACAGTGTCTCCGAGACACTTTGAAGTCTTCGGTGGGGTTCGGGAGCCCTGCAAAGGAAAACGAGCCAGGACCAAGAAGGAAAGACTTTCGTGCACATCATATTTCACTGCAACCTATCGAACGTTTGCTCTCAGGAAATACGGAATAACATAAAGGTTCCTGAATGTCGTGAAAACTTTCCCCGGCGAAAAAACTAAACAGTGCTAAACAGTTTTTACCCCGTACTTATCAACGCGGATTGTAAATACCGTCAAAATAGTTGTGTATTATTTTGGTCAAGAAGAAATGCCTAAAAAAGACGACGTCGGTCACCTTCCGAAGTGTTATGTCCGCCTTGCTTGTATTAGATTGGAAAGACGCAAACCTGAACCTTCGTTTATGTATGATGACATTGTGATTTATTGTTTGTATGGAACAAAGTATATTTAGGTTTCGTTTTGTTTCAGCTCTGTTTTTGAACTGTTCCTTCTAGGACACGAAAATGAATAACTCTTGATTAGTAAACGTTTTCAAATATGAACCCGTTTTTGGGCGTATTGTAACTCTACGTTATTAGGTTTAGTATTGTACTGTTATTACCGGACCAGTGTTACGTATTTACTTCTAGTACCCAGGTAAAGTAGCATTTAGTGGCCTTAATACATTGTTGCTGCTGCTTTCAAATATCTAACACTCCCCAAATAGTGGTAATATTTATGTGTATGATCCCCTCTATTCATCATTTCAGACGTCTGTTGTGACTCCGTGCACATTCCCATGTCTTTTCTTATCCCCGAATGTGCACCCTCACATTGTCGTCCAACCTGAGCCCGATGGAACACCTTGCCACGTACGTACAAATATTTGAAATAATTTTATTGCTTCTAGTACGATTCGAGCATGCAGATCTATTTCTAAACCTGATGTCCTCATTATTAGTAACTCAACTGAGTGTGTGTTTGCAGAACACAATTCAGTTTTTAATTTACACTTCAAAACTTAAAAATATTGAAAAATTTTCTCGCCTGCAGTACTTTCCATGCAGACTGCAGAAGTAACAACTACGTTTTCCGACATAGTAAAACGGAGTTTACAGTTGAAATACTTACGGTTAGAATTTATTTTCGGTTTTTTTAATGAATATTCATTTTCATAAGACATTCCACATTGCATCTTATTTTAACCTGCAAAGCAGGCATTGAAACAATCTTCAGAAAGTCGCGTAATATATGGCATGATGGCGAAGTTACAATTCAAGATTTCCGTGCCGCGGGTGGACGTAAGTGAAAAATAAGGCCTTCCTTATAGGTGCCGAAATCCACTAGAAAAGGGCAACCAAAGAGAAAAAAAACGAAAGTTATTATATGTCAGCATTATATGTCAGGCAGGAGGTGAAAATGTCTGTTACCTGCAATAGTTATGTTTGGCCAATTATTGGCTGGAAATGTGATAATAGAGCGTTGGTGCGTTGGTGACGCTGCCAACAGAAATTAGTTGGTATAGTCACTGTTGAATCCTTCTGAATGGGTATGTGAGAATTATTACTGGCTGTGTGACATTGCAACTAGATCAGAATTGATGAGTCAGCCGTTTGCGTCTGATGCCAGCTGTCCACGTCACTGGCCAATTCAGCCCACGGGACGCTTAGGACTCTATTCACCATTACTGTTGGGTAACCTAACTTCAGCATGACTATGCCACAAGCAAGGTCAAACACTTCTTACGTATAAGTGGAAGTACCTTTGAAAGACCTTAAAAATCAAAACGTTAAGTTGTGGCTATGGTCGGGTGTAGCATACGAAGGAGGACGCCAGGCTGCCACATTCTTGTATTTGAACACATGAAGATTCGCGCTAAATCGGAATATCATGCCCTCAAGCCGAAATTACAATGAGATCAAAATTGTGTGCGGGTATGTCGATACCTCAGCGAAATAATTTTTGCTACCAACCCTGTCATGCCAACGCCGCTGACGACGCTGTCCCTGAC
The DNA here is from genome assembly GCA_013339765.2 of Haemaphysalis longicornis. Taxonomy (NCBI): domain Eukaryota; kingdom Metazoa; phylum Arthropoda; class Arachnida; order Ixodida; family Ixodidae; genus Haemaphysalis; species Haemaphysalis longicornis. Next base: position 33,834 of record JABSTR010000410.1, read on the forward strand.
GCCATAATTTCGCTGAGCGTGACAAGTAAGGCAGTTACGACTCCAAAAGGACGCTGAAACAAATTTGTCAAGTTTGTGTTTTTGTTTGCACTGCGTGAACGGATTCTAATAAACAAGCTTTTCATGATTGATCCGTTCAGAAAAGCAGTATTTACGTTATAAATCCTGTAAGAAGAAATACCGTGCGAAATTTTCAGCGGCTGTAACAACTAACAGCAGTGACGCGTATTCGAGATTTGATGTGATTGTACTATGTGAAAGGCAGGAATAAAACCTTTGCAAAAATGCGGGTCATGCTGAACATTCAGCGGTGGCAACACTGGTGGCTAACGCGACTAGGAGCCAGGGCCCCTTGTGCGTACTGAACACTCTGAGAGGCGAGGACGTGTTTTTTTTTCACTGGCGTTCCTGCGGACTGATCTAAAGCGTGATTAAAGCGACGTCCAAGTGTCGCCCTTTTTTGACAACGTACCTCCCACAGCTTCATTAAGAGAATATCGGCGTATCGGGTGCCTAGCAGCGACCAGGCATTTGAGAGATGTATACTTCCGGCTCCATAGTGCCGGGAGGCTCCGGCTGGTGGCGCAGGGAACAGCCGCTGTACTGAAGTCACCGAAACTTGGAAAGTACCGTGATTCTTTTCTTGCCACCGCCAAGTGATTCCGCCCCATTTAATAGGGCTCCTGTGCTGAATTATTGGCGACATGGAGCGCCCCCTAGTCTACGACGCGTCGGGGTAGTACAAAAACACACGACGCTCGCAACCCTCCATGTGTTTTCAATCACAAACTAGAGCGAAAATTGTTTGTACCTTATTTAATCCGGTTGTGGGTCGTTGAAATTACCGCACACTGAAATAAACAGTTCTTATAGTCTTTTCAGAGGATAAACAAAATTATATCCGCCAAAAGAAGCCCATTTATTGGCTTTTTTTGAGCGAGCTGTCACAATTTTTGCGAGGTGGGTAAGTATCGCCAGGTCGTGTGGTCTAACTTCCGGAGAGTAATTGTCGTTCTTTCTTCTTGCGTACTGTTCAAAAAGAAAAGTTCACAAGCAGCATAAAAAGAATGTTCCACTCATTTGGACTAAGCTAACTGCAAGAGGTTGGTACAGCAGGAGCATGTTAGCGGATACGAGAAGCACAGCCGACTCAGCTGACACTACTGGCCTTGCACCACCTTGAAAAGGAGGGGATATTTCGTTTTATATTTCCGCGAACTAAATAGTTCTTTTATAACATTTTGTGCCGCACGATTTAAGAACGGCCGGGCACATCACCGACTAGGTAAGGCAATATTGACATACGATCGTCACTGACTGTGTTCGCTATCTTGTAGTGCAGGGGTCGCCACCTACGGCCTTCGGGCGGAATGTGGCCTACGGGGTTCTCACGACGCGCTGGATGCTGCACGTCGTCAGAACCGCCATCTGAACGTTCACACGCCAGTTTTGACCTGAAATGGGGTTAGACGGCGAGACAAGAACAAAGAATTGATCACTTCCACTTGCATTGTCTCTATCTTAATGCTTCGCCAGATTATCGTATAATATTTTTGTCTTTGCATTTTTTTTTTCTCCCACCCGATATACAGTCCAACCCTAATTCATGTCGGCTTTGTAACTAAGCTCTACACCTCATAATTAACGTTGCCGAGCCCTATTCTAGCCTAAGAAGTGCGAACGGGGAATATATGATGCAAGAGCGTGATTAAAATAAGTGAGAGCAAACACGGAAAGAACACAGCAATTCAGTTCACCTGACCACTTGGTTTTACAGGCACTACTTTCGGAAACACAAAACAGATTTCACGCTTCTGGCGCTCACGCATTTTGTCACTGAGCCACGCAATGCAATGACAAGGTAGAGCTGCACCACATATTCGTAACGGCGACGCAAACCTGCAGTTTTTAATGGAAGTGCACGCACACGCTCGCGGGTGCGCAAAAGAGCGGCGCACCTCAGCAGATGAACCTGCGGTCTCCCGGACTCACTGACGTTTACGCAGGATCATCACAGATTGCGTTACGCTGTTTTTAGTTTTTGGTTTTTGATGAGATCTTCTTAAAAAGTCCTTATCACGAAGTGTATTAGTTTAAACAAGAACCTCTCACTTCAACTTCCACTTCCTACGACCATTTATCGCTAAACCTGCGAGTGGCACAGATCCTTCACCGTCCCAGCACTTTCGTCGGCGCTGTAAACGTATTTAGCGCGCAAAGCTTTTAGGGGCGGAGCACTTTAGGACCTCACAATGTCCGTCCGCGTCCGTGCGCATAGCATTCACGATAGCAAAAAATCAGAGAGGCACCGGCAGGATTCTAGCCTGTGTCTGGTAGACCAGACAGAGTTAGTGTCAGTCATCTTAGCCACTGGGCTACGACCATGAGTTAGTACCCGAGAGAAAAACGGCTTCCTCCCTGGCCTGTAACAGTTCGGAGTACATCAGGACCTCCCAATGTCTGTCCGCGTCCATCTGTGTGCACACCACCATCAAATGAAACTCCGTGCGGAAACTACCTAAAAGGGTACAAGAACACTACAAAACACTCGAAAACAGGCACAAACATAACCTAACAACGAGAAAATCCGCAAAAACGCAGGTGTAGCCAGGGGTGTGATCAAGTTGTAATACACAGTGACTACATCGTACTACGCTAGATGGCGCTGCGCGTAAACACGAGATGACACCGTGGTGCACCGCGTGTATAAGCGGGTTCCGGAAATCACACACCCTCTTCCCGCCATGGATGGAAAGGAACGTAAGAAGCGTCACGCTGCTTCTGAACGTCTACGAAGACAACGAGCTTTCCCGAATACAAAAGTGTGGCACGCGGAGGCAAAGCGAATAAAATCGAATGGCGCTCCTGGCGCAAATCGAATGTCACTCGGGGCGCAACTTGGCTGTCATTTCTAGTCCCCGTACTCGGCACCTTCGCCATCATCCACGGAGTGGAGATTCTGCCATTTTTTTTTCACTGATGCCAAGTTCATTTCCGGAAGAGATCGGAGCGCCGCGGATTGGCTGGAGACCATATCGCAAAACAATTATGAGTATCAAGCTCATTTTTCTTCTGTCAACACGGGATTTTATGGGACCCCCGAAGCTTCTTACTACACCGAAGTACTACCCGGAAGTCAGTTGCACAGGTTTCCCTGGGCAGCGCAGGAGCCCAATGGCCCGTTCCGTTGACCTGGCCAGCGGCGACAACATAAGTCAAACTGCACAGATACCCCCTTGAGCGGCGGTGAGGATCGTGCGGCAACCGGATTTTTTCTTTTTCTGTGTTTTTGTTCAATAAATTACGTGCTACGAAGCAATGCAAAAGATAAAAGAATGCCAGGGTGATGTGCTTTTGGTACCAACAAGAGAAGGGAGTCCGGAAAGGCACTTTTTCCGTTCCAAGCGGAAAGCCAGGTGCGAAGTGTTGAGCTTTATGAATACAAGGGATGCAATGTGACAAAGGTATCCCCGCAGGCGGTTTTTACTTTTTGTATTTACATCGCCTTGGACAGTGATGGGTCCTACTGACAAAGCATGACTGTTGAAGCACACAAAGGTGCAAACGTTAGGTGTAGTTGTACGTAGTCGATTACGCAGCTCACGCCCCGTTTTTCCGAGGTGCAGTAAAGAACCTCGCAGTCATTTTACTTGTTTTTATATGTATCATTCGTCCACTGTGCTTTTTTAAAGACGATAGTCTTTTTTGGGCTCCTTAAACCCTGAAATTTTGGTCTGTCTGTCTGTCTGTCTGTCTGTCTGTCTGTGTCTGTCTGTCTGTCTGTCTCGATTCTGTCTGCCTGTAGTCTGTCTGTCTAAGTCTGTGTTGTCTGTCTGTTCTTGTCTGTCTGTCAGTGTTTCCTTTCCGTCTGTCATGTCTGTGCTGACTTTTGCGAAAATAAATACTCCATGAACTGCAGGAAAAGAAGTCACCCGCGCCGTCGCCTGCTGTCGCCCGCGCCACTATAGCTTCTGGCGGCCATTTTAAGAAATCAACCAGCAACAGTTACGAAAGGTTCCACTAGATAGGTTCCACGTTCTGCTTGCAACGCACGTGTAGTGGGAAACGCGGTTCTATAAATGTTGATGTAGGGCGCCTCGATTCACGCGCGTCTCGCCGTACGGCAGCGTTGTCATCGAGACACCCGGTTTGGAGCAGTGGAATGCGGGAAATGGAATGCGGTTGATTTCTTAAAATGGTGCCAGAAGCTATAGTGGCGGGGGCGACAGCAGGCGAAGGCGCAGGGAATTTTTTTTCTGCATCTGATTAAGTATATAATTTCGCAAAAATCAAGCATGTATGATTTTTTATAACGGCACACTGCAAATATCACTTCTGTTATAAATTTGTTGTCTTATATTTGCGTAATGGCTTGTTCTTCTTCAAGAATGTTGACAAGTATGAACATTACACCGGACTTAGACTAGATTTAGCTGTGACTATATAAGACTATTGCGGACGCCTTGTTTTACTTTGGCAGGGTGGCTGAATCAAGTCACAGACAGACAGACAGACTAAATTGTCTGGGTTTAAGTAGCCCAAGAAAGACTATCGACTTTAAAAGAGAGAACTCCCGCTAGCGCACTTGCAGGCAGGACCCGTAATCGCGCATACTGCGAAGCCGGAAATTTTGAAATGCATTGAATGGTAACAGCGGGCGGATAAGCGCGCTACAGCCCATTAGGGTGAATCACTGCTCCGCACTTGCGACAGCTTTCACATTGAGTGGAACGGCTTTGTTTTTTAGGTGCTGAGTACCTTCGGACCGCCCAACGTCCGTCCGTGTCCGTGTGCATAGCATTTAAAATCGCCAAAAATCACACAGGAACCGGCAGGATTCGAGCCTTCGTCTGGTACACCAGGCAGAGTTCGTGTCACTCGTTTTACCCATTGGGCTACGACCGTGAGTTAGTACCCATACCCGAGAGTCGAACGGCTTACTCCCTCGCCTGTAACGGTGCGGAGTACCCTAGTACCTCCCAATGTCCGCCCACGTCTATCCGTGCGCACACCTCCATCAAGCGAAACTCAAGCGAAATTCGATTTGAGCCGTGAGTTGCAGTTTCATTTAGGGAATACTCCAGGTGCAACCCACGGCTAAAATCGAGTGACGGTCGGGGCGCAAATCGTATGTCACTCGGGGCGCAACTTGGATGTCATTTCGAGTCCCCGTATTTGCACCCTCGCCATCATCCACGGAGTGGAGACTCTGCCATTTTTTAGTGCTGGCTTTTTCTGTCACAACTTTGCCTCAATAAATATTCTTTTACCTTTGCCATCACACTTGGCTGCTGCCATTCTTGGACCGCGACACTGGTGGGGGTGCTGGGTAGCGGCGACCGTTATACGTATCACTTGTCCTAGCAACCGTTCGCAGAGCCCCGTGGGTCCTCCGTTGATCATCAGCCCCGTTCATTGAAGCCTCCTTCACCTGCTAGGCCAAACCCCTGAGTTCTCCTACTTGCCACGGTGCGTGCCTATGCTTCGTGAAACAAAACTATAGAGCAACCATCCACTTCCTAGGTGACTTTTCAGGAACATCCGGAACCTGGCTGTTTTCATGGCAATCAATTTTTTGGTGTGCAAGATTGGCTTCACCAAAGTGAACGGATAGCGTCGTTCAGTCTTTGGAATGCTAACCAGAAGCTTAGGAATGTATACTTTTCATTAGAAGATGCGGAGACTACATTGTTTGCGAACAACAAAGCGAGACTCCGATCATGGGTGACTCCCGCAAACAGCTTTGCGACACTTTCTCAAGCACGAACCGCAGATACGATGCCCTCAGTCTCCTTCGGCCACTTGTCCAAAAAGCCACAAAAGCGCCGCTACGTTTGCTGAAGACATGACACTTTGCTTTGCATGAGCCGACCTCGACATGTCCGAAATTAAGAAGCTCCGATACCTCATGCACGTCCGAAAAGAGCCGGTATTTTGGTGGACTTGTTCGAAATCCACCACGAGCCATGCAAGAGTTCATTAGGAACCCAGCGGTCATCGAGCGCGCCCTGAGGTGTCGCTGCCGCCTATACAACCGACTCGAAGGCACAGCTTCGACGCAGGCCGCCGTCCTTTCTGCACCTAATGAGAGTTCATTGCGTGAGCACGCCAGAAGAATCGTGCGGGAAGAACTGGGAAATCTTAGCGTGAGCTCTACCCAGCCGAACGTTGCTTCCATCGCCGAGGTTGTACGTGAAGAGATCCGACAAGCGATTGCCCCACCTCAACCTAAGCGAGAGGTGTTGGGAATGAGCTCAGCGAATGCCCTTGCTTGTCCATCACCCTTCTGGCCGCCGCCTACTGCTAATCGACAGCTACCTGCGGAAATGCGGTCCCTTCCTGATCCTGGTTTGCG
>JABSTR010000411.1:0-26667 GCA_013339765.2 Haemaphysalis longicornis
GTCAGGACACTTTCAACACATTCGGTCGCGTTCATAACTGTCGTTATTGTCCTTGAAACTGTCGTTAATAATAGACATGCCCACCCACTCGCGGTTTGTATAAATATGTAGCCTGCCGCCTAAAGCAGCACACTCCAATTTGCCACCAGTAGAGAGCATGTTTTTCTTCCTCCCCATTATAATAAGTAGCCTCGTCATGGGCGTCTTAGCTGAAAAATCGGAAACCGCAGAAATCACCCGTTCATTTAAAGATCGGTGTCGTCCCAAGAAGACAGATGGATGGAATGTAAGTGCATGCGGTAATTTGCCCAGTAAGAAGAGACTCATGTTTTGTGTACCAAGTACACCACTTGGATATACGAAGATATTGGGTTCATATTTTATATTTTGCCTCGTATTTAGTTACTTCTCCACAAAGACACCTTTGGGCACTTTGAATTGTTTGCTGCGTCGATTTAAAATATTTCTTTGCTCTAACTTAAGCAGAAAGCTACAGTTACATTAAAATGTCGTTTTCTAGATCCCGCTATTGAAAGAATAAATAGATAGTCATAAATGTTCCTAGCGCCTACCAGAGATAGAAGCGTTAGGTCCAAAATATCTCTTGTTGCGCAGTAGAAGCTGGTACTTTGTTCCGGATATATCGCCTTTGAAGAACTTTGGAACCTACAACTTAAGATTAGCTCGAAGGTTGAGAAAGGGATTAGAAATCAGTTTGAAAACTTTCCGTGAGCTTGCCTACTTTTGCCAAATTGGCCGCTACATCCTTTCCGCTACACTGAATCGTGCTACGTTTCCGCCTCTCGTACAATATACCGTCTCCAAACATCAACGGATATTTGCCGCGCTTACTGAACAAACCTAAACCATAAAATATAGATTTAGCGCGTACTTCAAAAAAGGAATTATGTATATTCATAGTATTCATTCTCTTATTATAGCGTTTTCTTTGCTTTCGTACGGTTTTTTACCTTGCTCCTTCCTTTCCGCATTAAGAGGTTGCCTTGACGTGCATTTGTTTGGCGGATTTCTTGATTCCTCTGAAGTGCTTTTTGCCGACTGAAAGACGCAATTTTTCTACTACGCGTGATTTTATATTCTCTCTACGTATCGGAACGCGGGCAAAATCATTGTTTAGGTATTCCAGAGTTATTTTAACCGGGCGTTTTTTGTTCTTTCACATAGGTACCATGTGTGGCGTTTCTTCATTTTTCCTTAGATGTGGCATACTTGCACATTACAAAGTTGATTTTCACCTTGCGTTATAAAGTCTTGTACTTCTTATACAAATTCTAAGGCTGTTCGTGTGTCTCTGCGTAGGTTTGCAAGTTTGTTTGCTAGCTTGTTAATTATTTCAGTTCTCAATTTTTTCTCTTGTAACTATTTTTGTTACTGTGAGGAGATTGAAGAGTTTGCTGAGGTGTATTTTGTGTTAGTTGCCGCAGTACCTGAAGCTTATACCCAGGGCTTTTATCATGTATTGAAACGGGAAAATGAGCATTTAAACCCTTCAAGGATTTGCGGTCTTGTCCACAGTGGTGAAACAGCCGTAGACGATCCGCAGTTCATCCAGCGTAAATCTTCTTCGTGAGGTGGTTTTGTTCCCAAGGGATCGGACTGGCAAGAAGGCATAGAAAAAAGGCCAAATCAACTATTGGGAGAGGCGTACAGCGCGGTTTCTGGTAACGGGCCTACTTGAGGTGGCAGAGAAATCTCTACTGGCCGTTCAACTTGCTGTTAGGGCATGTCGCATAGGTCTGCAACTTTGAATTTAAGCAGCTATTGCAAGGGGTTGCAATTTGGAGGCTTTAGATTATTCTGTTTCAAGTGTGCGAGTTGCGTGGAGCCAAAAAAATAGAGGGAAGCCTGCAATAGCGTGCTGACAAAGGAAACATCATCGCCGGCGGGTGGTCTGAGCAGGCTAGGCTGCTGCCACACGTTCAATGCGAGCTGCTTTCAGAGTTTAGGGTACCAAAGAGGCACCTTTTCAGTGGAGAGCTAGTGGAACGGTGGTTAAAAGGTGCGGCTTAGTTGGCCGGCGATGTTGCGACGGATAAACGCAAATATGTTGTGTATCTGCCCTTACTTTTATTTTGTTTTCGGCACCGTTTTTTTCTAGTTCGGCAATGCAGCAAATGGCCCATCAGCAAACCCTCCAGTTGTCACCAGGTTTAACATAGAGTTCCAGGAAATAACATAGAGTTTCAGGCAGGGTCCAGTTATGCTTTTGCATATACAAGTTGAGGGACCTCGGAACATATCCGGTCATCGTTGTAGTTCTGAAGAAACCAATGTGCTTAAAATTCGCGTAAAGTGTATTTTTGAACAACAGCATAGAGTGAGATGGCTAAAAAAGTGGTAACGAGAGAATGGTAATGCGTTAAGTGCGTTTGAAGGGTTTCTGTATCATACTTTTATCGAAGAAAACTTCTACGGCAGTGCTAAGGATTGCTGGTGAGGCAACTTGAAAGTTGTCTGGCAATGCGAATCTATAGACGTATTTTTTTCTTGTGCCACCCTTAAACCTGCTCGCCGAAACATATTTTTTCTTCTACTCAACATTCAGAACTTCCCCTTGATGAAGGGGCCACGTAATAGGTAGCAGTATCAGTGTGGCCTGTCATTTCCTGATGACCGTATTGAAATCTTTCGGGAATGTTGTCCGAAGCATACCGCATTAACGTGTTGAAACGTGTATAACTTTTAACCAAAGAAGCGCAATTGTAAAGTGAGAAAATGTTGAGAAGCATAATGAGAGACGGGAATTAAAACAGTGCCGACGACAGCGGCGCAATATTCCACATTATCTTTGCATTCCCCATCTTCTCTCAATAGCGTTGGACCAACATAATCATACAAGCACTCTTCAGCTTTGAAATAAATTATTAATCGAACACTGCGCAAAAATTACTTCCCCCTGAAAACTCTAAAAACACCGATAAACAGCCCGCCAACTAGCTGTGATACAAATCACGCTAGGCCGAATGTACAAAGACTAAGGCGTAGGTACGAAACAAAGACAAGCCATCTATTTGACGACCCTAGACCGATCTGTGCCAAAATAAATGCAGCGAAAGGTTAAACAACCTTCACGGCCATCCTTAAAAATACGCCCACCTCCCCTCGCGGGAACCCTGGTGTGATGCCACGCATCTCATGGGGGGTTCCTTTGGCGTTTTCCATCGTATTGATTACGCTTAGAGCAGGGATTCTCACGCGAATGGGAGGTGGGCCTAATTTCCCATTTTCACCATGCAATGCACATGCAGTACACGTATGGTGAGGTACGGCCTTTATTGCAGACTAGAACGAGTGCCTTGTGGTCCGTAAAGTGCACAGTTAGGGGCTCCACGATTGCATCAAGCAATCACTCACTGTATATTCACAGCGCCCGAAGGAGAGGAGAGCGCGGAGAGAGAGAGTACTGCACATGCGCAGCGCACACAGCGCCGAGCGCAGCGCCGCCCACCGGCGGCTAGGAACGTGGTAAGAGCGCGCTGCGCCAACCCGCAGCTGTTTGGGAGAGAGTGTTCGTTATCGGAGAGAGGAGATGAGGGGAGGAGCAGCTGTGCGGACAACGCCGCACAGACGCAGGAAGGACAGAGGGGTGAGCATGAGCTTATGACATTAGTTGGGCATCATAATCATCGGACACCACTTCGGAGGGGGTACGCAATGACATGTTCTTTGTTAGAGCACGTATTGCCACGAATACGGTGAACACTGGAGGTTCCTTGGTTCCGAGCATGTGTTGCCACAATTACCGCGAACGCTGGAGTGTTTCGCCAATCCTGACAGAATTTCCTAGCGCGTATGCTTGGCTTCACAAAACTGCACCCCGGATGCTGAGCAGTTGTTGCGAGGCACGCACACACGAGCGCTCAGCTTTGTATTATTTTTTTGGATTCCGCAACCTTGGCCAGCCTCTCTAAGTGGGTGTGCTTGGCTTGACAAACGTGAGCTGGGGACGCTAGGCGGTCCTGGCGAGGCAAGCACACAAGAGGGCTAGGCATTTTCTTGGTTTTGTTATCTGTCGGGCTGTCGCCGTGAGGCCCGCACTTGTCTGCGCGGGATCGCGAATTTTCCATTATTTTTAACTTCGAACACGAAAAATTACGATTCGCCAAACAGCTCCACTATTAAAAGCACACTCACTAAAAGAAAAGAATAGTAGTTCACCGAAACAGTGCAACAGTTTATTACAGTAGTTACACGAGGTTTTGTAACAAATTACGCGCATAACAATAGCTCCTGAGTAGCACATTTCGTAAAATCATAAAAATAGTATACGGAACCACCTATACATTCTTTCTTGAAAAGGAAAACATTTTAATGCCACACCATCAAGCTTTCCGTTGTAACCGGTCAACCATCACTCAGTTAGCGCAGGTAGTACGCAGTATCGCGCAAACCAAAGAAAACCGTTGGCAAACAGATTAAATTATTTTACACTTCACAAAACTGTCTCACACCTTAGCCCACGAAAAGCAATCCTAAAAATTAGTGCAATTGTCGGGGATAGACCATTTACAGCAATTATCAAAACCTTTCCACGAAAAGATTGGAATTCAAATTTTGCGAACAAGCACTATGCAATAAAGTTAACGTAACCTCACGTTTTACCGACGACCAGTCTTGCGACCTTGGTTATTTCAACTTTTCAGTAACGAAATTGCTTGCAATGTGGAAAGAAACATAAAACCCTTGCAGATGACTCCATCATAGAAGAAGAAATGAATTTTCTGGACGACCATGCAGTACGTAACCAAGATGGCAAGCTGGGCGAGTTGGTATTGGTTTATGGTGATAAAAAAGCACATCTGTGATAGAAAAGCACATGGGTGTGTCTGTTGTTACCTTCCTCGTCCTCGTCTTCCTTGCGCTGGCTATTTTGTATCACCATGAAGCAATACTTAACATTTCTGTCGAAAAAAAAGCCCAATGGTGTGGTAAATGGCAGTGTCCACCAACTGAAAAATCACTGTGCGTGACAATACCCGCAAAAAGCAACACCTATTCTTATATACCTTTGTCATGGCAGGTTCTTTACAAAATTCAACCAACACCAATATCTGGGTGTTACTTTAATTTCAAAGAACTATTTGCATGTACGAATCGTGAACATAACTTCTTCCGCTATGTGTAAGGTTTCTATCTTAAACCACGCTTGCATCTAACATTGGCAAATACCAAGTTGCTACCCTACATTATATTCGTGCACCCAGTTGTAGAAATGCGAGGGTTTGGTTTTCATACGCACTGCCTACGATAAGAATAGGTAGGGTAATGGTGGGGTTAACGTTTATGGCGTCACGAGGTAATTGACTGCGGACCTGATACAACAAGGTGTGCAAATTGAAACATTTAGATCCGGATACGAGTAGTTCTCGTCAGCAGCATGATCTACCGAAGCTTTCTTCGTAAAGACATATGCAAGAAGCTTAAAACATTTGCGGTCGGAGAGGTCAATCTGTCGATCAACACGTTCGGTGTCGCTCATACAAGAAAGAGCCAATACTATCGAATCGTGCTACTCAAGCTCATAGCCATATTGGGAAGCTGTGAATGTGACATAGACGTGCTGGAAAAGCAAGAAATATGCCAAGAGCCCACACCAATTAGCCCATACAGCTGACAATTAATCTGTCTATAACTCTGAAAAAAGTAAAGGGCATCGCCGACATTGAAACATTTGGCGAGTGTTGGAGACAGCAGTGTCGGAGTTTTTTGTTTTTTTGGGGGGGGCCGGGGGAGGGAGGGCTAATAAAATCTGACTCCTCATGACTGCCGAGGGGAGCATACATGCCAGTTCAAATCTAGTTCCATCAACATGATGTCTGGATGTACAGGTCAAGGCCAAACGCTACACGATCAGACGTACAGGCCCGCATGATTGGTTATTGTATTGCACTGTTACACGCCACTTCCATCTCCTTTATTTCCTCAAGAGGAGGGGTACGTCGCCGGATGTAGCTGTACCAAATTTCCTCACCATACATTCGCAGTTTGCTTTTTATCGGATTTGTGCGTGCCGTATTTTGTTAAGTTGAAGGTTTTCTTTTCCTGAAATGTTGGGTATTCCTCGGGAAAAAGTTGCGTAGTGAAAGTGCGGCTGATGCCGATTCGTCTGCGTGATGTCAGATATACCCAGCGCGCCCAGCGACGGCGGTGTTCAGAAACTTCGGGCGGCAGAAGCCTGTCACTGGGTGCGTCTATGTTTTTACCTGTTGGCTCGGAACCTCATTTCTTATCTCCACCATTTTCAGTACATAAAATATTAGGCTGTAAATGTCACGTCCATCAAGCCGTTACGCAACCGTGGAAGGCCTACTTATTTGCTTTTGATTTTTCCGCCTTGAGCCAATTGCACAACCAGGCAATAAACCGTCATAGCTCCAGTGCAAGAAAGTAGCGTGTGTGGGGCAGGCCTTTTCAGCATTTTTCTACTTGTATACATTGTTCTCAATAAGTTCCCGCACACGCAAAGGTGACCTTTCTAATGAGCGCGACTTGTGTTCGGTCTGATGAAACATTTTAAATAGGCAAGCCATCATATCTGTACAAATGAGCTGGTCAAAGGGCAGTGGTCTGTGTCGCTATTTTTGTTCTCAAAAGCAAGAACTGAATGAAGGAGGCCACCGACTCGGCCTAACAATTATTAAGTGATACTAATAACATTTGTATGTTGAAAGCTGTGCACATTGACTAAAACGCTTCAATCTATACTCCTGCAGCCCTATAGGGCCTTTGGGGTGTCCTTAAGAGTAAAAAGTGTAACAAAATCAAGATACAAATGTAAACTAGGCCCACAGCACCTAAATGTTTCCTATATTTGTTTGGATGCATTCTTTGTACTGATTTTGACAGTCGCGGTTGTGATGGTCTGTTTTCGACAGGTGTTTCTCCTTCCATTTTCCTCCTATTTGTCCTTTCTCGGAGTTCCCTAGTCCTCTTAAAAAGACAGGGGGAGATAAACTTCGCCAAATTATTATTTTTATATGAACTACCCATTCAAAAGTGAAACTGCACTCATTACGCATTGCTTGCGTTTGATATACAACCGCCGCCAGAAAATAATTCACCTGCATTGCATGTTACTGTTATTAATTATTTGGTGTGCCTAAATGTCATTTAACCTTGGATGTTTTGGTCTCTGTTTTCGTGAAGTGATGCCCCATAATTTGCTGCTCTAACTCAAAATCCATGGTATCTTCCTACGACGTAATATTTTGGAATACCTTCTCAACAACAGAATATGCCTCAGGTACAAGAAAGATGCAGCAGTTAAGCCTGGGTAAAACTCGCCAGAAAAAAAAATCTTACAGTGAGCTTGCAAAGATACCTTCTCCAGCTATTGTAACGAGGTAGGGGGAACTTGGGAAACAAAATTCATGTGGCCGTGCCTATTGCTTGCTTTCAAAACCGGGTCCCAACAATCAGCAATCCCCGAAAATGATGGTTTTGGAAAGTACCACACAAAAACTATTTATTTCACCGTGCAATCGAGCCTCCTTATGAAAGCCCCTCTGGCTACACGGCAAATACTAATTTCTACGAACCGATCGAGAAAACAAAGAACAAACAATTATCTCTGAAAGCGCGCATATCGTATGCTAATTGAAGACTAAAGGGCTATCAGCATTATGAGGGGGGAGGTAAAACAGGTCTAGCTAGTGGAGTACGTTTGGAGATAACTGAAATAGCCAGGCAAGTAAACACACATATAGCGCAGGAAGTTGTCCAGAATGGGCCGGTTTTTATCTTAAAAGTTGGTTGTAATAAAACTACTGCTGAGTGCTTCTTCATTGCCACATTTGTTGAAATTCTGCTCTCGCCAGTTTGAACCATTATCCAGTTACAAAAAATGACACACTTGTGCCCTGCAGCGTGTTTGTTTGCTTGTTGCTTCTGTTCACTAGTTTCCCTTGTCGGTAATGCATCATGTCGCCTAACTCAACACCCTACCCTCTATAATATTGAGCAAGAGCGTCATGAATAAAACCATGCTTGTTGTGTACCTTATCTCACGTGATTTTTGTAGGTTTATTCATGTTTCCCGCGTACAGTCCAGTGTACATTTCACTGAAAAAAACGACGTTTCTAAAACAATGCTAAATACAACATAACGTCCATGCAGTAGGATACCCTTTCCACGGCAGCACATGTAACTAACCAAGCGCTTACTCTGGTAATCTAGACGGGCTCCTCAGTACAGGCGTGGGGTAGAAAGAGAATAAGCTATATTTGTAGTTTGGAGTGATGTTCGTGGCGATGCACCTTGAAAGGGATGCTTGTGAAGAGGCCGCACTGACAGCTGTCTGCAAGTCTATCACCAACCTCGGGAGCCCTGGCAGCCAAATGGGCCTGTAAGTCCGCTCCCAGCTGCGCAGTGCGGCCTTCAACTAAGCCGCACCACAAAGTAGGCCATAGGGTTGGGTTGTTCTGGGTTACGGCGGCAGGATTTGCGAAGGTGCCTGTTTGAAGAAGGCCAGACGTGGGGGTTTTAAAATTATGTAAACATTTGTCTGCTGGACAAAAAGATCTAGCAGGAGACGTGATATTATATAGCTACATACACGCGGATTTTCGCGAATCGCGCCTTGTGTGAGGAATAGAGGCTGAGCCCACCCCAGATTCTGAGTACTCGGGAGTGTTCATCAGCCGCATCAATCCCTTTCAGGAAAAACTGCCTGGGCGTCCTAGTTAGAACTGTTCGACTTAGTGGTCGGGAGAGCTTCCTCTCAATATTTGAATGGCAGCTGTGAGAGGCGTCCGCTGGCAAACATATAAAGTGCACTTCTAGGATCAGAACGGATGAGGCTGACAGGGGCCAAGCTTTAATATTGCCGCATCTTCATCCGTTGTTGTGTGGGTGGATCTAACGGTTGCCGAATTAAGAAATACCTTGGGCTAGTTTGTGGATTCAATTGTTTATACGTTACGGAATCAGTACTCTACAGCGTCGACCTATAAAAATAGTGGAGTTATTCTGGATATCATGTGGTGTGCTTCCGCTCGCTTGAGTCTTCTAGTGACGTCTCTATGCAGTGCGTATTGCGGGGTAATGGTTTGGTTACCAGTTGGGATGGAAGTCGATCTTAGTTTGTATGGTGACCTATACCCAGGGGTCGAGAACTTCATTGGTGGCGAGGGCAATCAGCAATAGCATAAAAATTGTCGAAAAGGCAACACATATCCTGCTTAGAAAACCCCACCTCAGATTATAAGGGATCTCTTGGCTACATGTATAAACAATTAAAAGAAGTAGCTAAGGAGATGAAGGATAAGATTTGTGTTACCACGCTCATAACAATTCTTCCAGAAAACCACAAATGCGCTAAGCTCCAATCAATAAAGAGCGACAATACGTGGTGATGATCATCATCATCAGGCTACACTTATCCACTTCATAGCGAAGCCCTCTTCCATTGACCTCGAAACACTCCGGTCCTACCCTGCTCGAGTGCACAATTTGCCAGCGGTTTTCTATACTCCATCGCTCCATAGAGTTACTGGCCCTCCCCTTCTTCTAGACCCATCTCTTGGTTTCCCCTCAGTTACATCAACTGTCAGTTCGCCTCACTACATGGCCAGCACAAAGCCATTTTTTATTGGTTCGAACTATGACATCATCAACTTTAGTTTGTTTCCTGATCCCGATAGCTCGTTTCCTGCCCCTTGGTGTTATGGCTAAAATTACTCGTTCGGTGGCGCATTGACCCGACCGGAGTTTGCTTTCTCGTTGTAAAGTAGGGTGCCCAGTTTCAGCTCCGTATGTCATTAACGGAAGTAGGCACTGGTTTTCTATTTTTTAGTTGATGGACAGAGGTTGCTTAATTTTTGTATTTGGGACTGCTTTCTGAGTGCTTCCCTATCCATACCTAATATGCGCTGTATGTTTGTCTCTTCGCTGGGGTCCGTACTAAGCCTCTGTCCCACGCGGTTATATTGTTACTACTTTTAGCTTTTCGTTTCCTAAGCTGACGACGCTCTTGCCGTGCTTATTCTTCATTAGTTTATATTTTTCTTAGTTATTTTTATCACCACGGAAATTATTTTCAATAGCAGGTCCTCATTCATTGTTTGCAGGTGTTCTGCAGCCTCCCTTAGCAAGTCTAAGAGGTCTGCCAACCTAAAATGGCTAAATGCTTCCCGTGTATGCTTAATCCTACATTTCCCACTGAAGCTTTCGAAGTCCCCTTCAGACATTTTGCGAAGAGTATTGGCGCGATCGTATCTCCTTGTCTCACTCCATTTTGAACGCCAAATGTTTCCCTTTTCATGTGGAGTGTTATCTTGATCTCCGTTTTTTATATGTATTCGAGAAGTCTTAAGTAGGCCTCCTCTATTCTTTGGTATTTTAGTGCTTCGAACGTGGCCGTGGTGAGTACAGAAGCAAATGCTTTCTCGTGATCTATAAATACCTAGTAGGCGGGCTTAGTGTAGCCTGCGGATTTTTATGTCATTTCATTGACCACACGAATGCGATGCGTGGTTCAGTACCCTTTCCTACACTCAGCCCGCTCTCTGGGTTGTAGGAAATAGCGGCTGTCACCCATGCGGCTGTGTATAATTTGGGTAACGAGTCTGTAAACAACTGAGAGCAGTCTGATGGGTCTGTATTTTTTGAGGCCCTTTGTTTCTCCTTTCTGTTGAATGAGAACATTGTTGGCGTGTTTCAGGCTATGTGCACTTTTAATTGCTAAGTGCTTTAGGACTTCGCAATGTCTGTGCCATTGTCTCTGAGTTGTCCGTGCGCACAGCATTGTAAGCCATCTATTGAGAGCGGCGCACAGTGTAGTACCATCCGCGCGCCATCTAGGGATAGCACCGCAAGCAGCAGTAGCAAAAAGCGCGAATTTGAAAGGGTAAAAAACGCGAAAACAAAGCAACAGGCATAAACTGTCAACGATAATTTGCGGAAAAAGAGCAGTTGCAATAAGTGTTGAAACTACACTGACTGCAGCGAGCTACACGAGATGGCGCTGCAGTGCAATGTGTATATAAGCGCGTTACGGAATCAACCGATGACAATCAGGGGAACGTGCATAGACCTCGTCTTTGCCAACGGCAATATAGCCCCCCGTCAAGAACCCCTGCCTCTACACTTCGCTTATCATAAGGCAGTGGCCGCGAAGGAGAAACACAACCCGGAACTCGTCATAGCGTACCAAGAGTGCCATCTATAAAACACTGTATTTATGCACTGCACACACGTTTGTTCTTTCATTATTGCATTTATTGCGCGATACTTCGTTTCAATTCAGCCGAATTTAGGCCAATCAAATCACACATCTCCACGCCGTTTATGATCCGGATTGTGCGAAGTAGTGGGACGCTAAATGTTTTTCGAGTGGCGCTCGCCATTTACAGTGCATTTACCGCTCCTCAAAATAATTTGAAACTCAGAGGGCATCAGCACGCAAGGGCGATGACGCCCAACGCACAGGCAATACACAACTTGCGTCTCAGTGTTTCGCACCCTCGGAATCGTTCACGGCGTGGAGATAAGTGGTTTTTTGGGTCTTCAAGCATTTCTTAAATTTTGCAGCCATCTTTCCTAGTACACTATCTCACCCATCCTTCAAACGATCCAGAGTGATGCCATTGCAACTTGCAGCTTTTCCTATTCCCATGCTGTTGACAGCCTTTCCTACTTCTTATTTTCTTCCTAGTGGGGCATCGCAAGTTTAACGTGCACTGTCAGCAGTTTTCCCTTGGCTGACGTTGCTGGCACAAATCCGTGTGTAGAATTGTTCTTTTTTATTACTATATTATCCAATTTGTGCGGAATGTTACCCTGCTTGTCTCTGAGTTTATACACCCTGCTTTTGCCGATGGCTAGCTTTCTTTTATTGGCTTTCAAGCTAACCCGATTTGCAGATTTTCCTCGATGCCTACCCTTGTATATGCACGAATGTTGCCTGTTTTACTTTATTTAATCAGTTCCGAAAGCACGGCGAATACAATGGTGGCCCCCGTAGTTGGCACCATCTTATTCTGATATTTGACAATTATTTCCGTTCCTTTTCTTAGCTAGATTTCAATGCTACATGGGGCCACACGAAAATAGAGAACCCGAGGATGCGATGTTCAATCCACTGAGAAAGACCAGGAAACGTGGGAGAGTTTTTTTGGATTAGCGAAAGCGTCACGGCTGTTGTGATACACCAAAACAAGCAATACAGGTTAACGATAGTACAGGTCTATGCGCCTAGAACCATCTACGATGACGACTCGTAGACAATTTACTTTGGGACATCTAATCAGCAATTAAGGATGCAACAACGCAGTTCACGATTGTAATGAGCGATTTTAGTGGAAATGCTGGTAAGAAGCAGATGGGACATTGCTGCGGTGCTACCTTTTTTGTATGAGTACTTGCGGAACGCTTCTATATAATGAAAAGCCAGCGCCACCCATTATTAACTAAATAATATGGCAAGTTATTTAGGAGCCCCCTACGAATCCCTGTGAGAAACGTCCTGAAGGGTTTCATTCGGTCTGGGTGAATTTTTATGGATTCAACGAACCATAAAACACCCAGGCTCGATAATTCGGACTGCCCCGCGGCGCCACCGATAGCTCCATAGAGGTGAGTGTGAGAGTGAAAGAGGTTCCCATCTTGCACCACATATGTATCCATGCCCCATAGAGCTATTGTACAATACGAACAATATTTACAATAGCCACCAGCTCTACATTTGACCCCGATCCTCACTGTCCTGCACGCCGTATCCGCCGCCAATATCTCCTCTGGCACCTCCACGATACGGGATTCGGCCTCACAAAAAAAATAATCGGTGGCTTATGAGGCCTGCATTTGTAAGGCCTCAGACATTTATAACTGAAAAGACAGTTCTTGGAGTCACGGCCTGCACTTCGACGTCGTATAAACATCGCGATTATATTCCTGTTTTCGATTGTGTTTCCTTTTTCGGCCACATTTTGAAGCAAAAAGCCCGGGCCCGTGCCTTCGTCGTGGCATAGAAGGGTTTTTCGGTGCTGGTTCACTGCAGTTTAAAAACCGATACTACCTCTACTTCACAAAATATGCGCGGAAAGGTGCAACGAATGGCACACTGGTATCGAAGTACCGCAGCGGAAACGTTTCAAGCCACTTCGGTAGTACCCTCCGGAAACCCCCTACAACATCATTAAAACCTGTTTTAATGAACTCCTAACACACTTGCCAGGTGAAGAGAGCCCGGCCATAGAGGGAAGGCCAGCAAGGAATCAGTCACTCTCATAGTGGGCAACAAACGGTATGGGAACAGAAAAGGTACCGCTGCTGACGACAAAAAATGCAAACTCTCGAAGGTTGAAGGAAGCAAAAGCTACTTGTCTGCTACGAAGCCAACACAAAGGCGTGGATGCTCAAAACCTGTTCGAAGCGTAGGCGGGAAATCTGGATTGGATGTTTGAGTCGCCGAAGCATGATATTCTACTCACCATAGGCAACTCCAGTGCTGATGCTGCCATCCGCTCTTTGAAAGTGATTGAATTAGAATTCCATCACCGAAGATAAGTTATCTCCTGCCGATGCACCAAGGAATTATAAATATTTTGACGGTGCTGCGCCATTGCCACCTGATACACCACGTGTTGCTGTGCTTGGAAAGTAAAAAAAATACAACGCTGACGTTACGTCCGCCGTGTGCATGGTTCGCGCTATTTGCTACTGCAGTTTGGGGCTCTCTCCCTAGATGGCAGGCGGATGGTACTGCAGTGTGCGCCGCTCTCTACAGATGGCTTTCAATGGTGTACGCACGGACACCTCCAGAGAAAGGCGCGGACATTGTTAGGTAATAAACCGCTTCGCACTTAAAAGTGCCCATAGCCTTAAATACACAAACAATATTCTCATTCAACAGAGGTCCAAACCCCAGGGCCTCAAAATAAGATGGTGTCAAGTACGGGGGCCCAGATTGTATTCGCGGAGCTTCTCGAACTGATTAACTGATGTAAATCACGCGACATTCGTGCATATACCACGGCAGTCATCGAGGAAATTCTGCAAATGTGGGGAAGGTTGAAAACCACTAAGCGAAAGCTAGCCATCGGAGAAGGCAGGATGTACACACTCAGAGACGACCAGGTAAGATTACGCACAAGTTGGAATAGATAGTAGAGGAAGCGAACGATTCTACACATTGCTTTGTCCCAGCAACGTGAGCATAGAAAACTGCTGACAGTGCACTTTAAACTTGCGATTCCCCACTAGGAACTAAAGAAGAAGTAGGAAAGGCAATCAACCGCATAGAAATAGAAAAAGAAGAAGGTTACGATGGCATAACTGTGGATTCTTTGAAGGAGAGGTGAGATAGTCTACTGGGAAAGATTGCTGGCAAATTTAAGGAATGCTTCAAGACACCAAAAAATTCCCGCGCCTTCCCGCGAGGGGAACACGAGTAAATGCAGAGCATTGGCGCCTCAGTACTGGTTGAAGGCAGTGTTGCTTCCATCGCTTCTTCCGTGATGCTGGAGTAGCAGACACGAGTAAACGTGGCGGCGAGCGTCAACCAAGGAAGGAAGGAGCAACGCAATGACTGAAGCACGAGCGACCGCTAGACGCTTTATATTTGCAGCGCGCGCAGTAGAAGGAGAGCCGTACGGGGGGGAGAGCCCGCATGCGCAAGCAGCGCGCGCCCTTCCACGCCCTACCGCGCTGCTATCACGCACCTGTTACGCCGAGACCGCGACGGAGCGAACGGACTGACTACGACGCATGCGCGCGCCAGCTGCTGTTGAGAGAGAGGAGGGAAGAAGGAGAGGCGCACCTGCTGCGAACGCGGAGCTGTTGACACCGTCCGACGCAGGAAGAGGCGAGCCTAAGAAATGCTCTGCATTTAAAAGTCACACATCTCCACCCCGTGAACAATGCCGAGGGTACGAAGCACTGGAACCCAAGTAGTCTTTTAGTTGTGTGATGAGCATCATCACCCGTTCATGCTAATGAAATGTGAGTTTTAAATTATTATGAAGTGCACTAAATGCACTGTAAATGACAAGCGTCAATCGAAGGACAATTAGCGTCCCAGTACTTCGCACCGTCGGCATTGTTCACGGTGTGGAGATGTGGGATTTTATTGTCCCGAATCGGCTCAATTGCCACAAATTATCGCACAATAAGTTGAATTATGAATGGACAAACGTGTGTGCAGTGTAAATATATAGTGTTTTATTGACTGTATTGGTGGTACGCTGTGACGAGGACGAGGTTGTGTTTTCCCTCATGATCACTGCATTTTGATCAGTGAAGTGCAGAGAGAGTGGTTCTTGGAGCGGCGCTAGATTGCAGGTGGCAAAAACGAGGTCTATGCACGTTTCCGTCATGGTTGTCGGTTGATTCCGGAACGCGCTTACATGCGCATTGCACCGCAGCACCCTCTCGTGGAGCTCGCTGTAGTCACTGTAGCTTCAACAGTAATTGTAATTTCTCTTTTTCCGCGCAATATTGTTGACAGTTTATTGTGTTTTTTTGTTTTTACGTTTTCTGCCCTGAAATTCGCGCGCTTTGTTAATGCAGCATGCGACACTCTCCCCAGATGGCGTGCGGATGGTACTACAGTGCGCGGCGCTCTCGGTAGATGGCTTAGAATGATGTGCGCACGGACAACTCCAGACAACGCCACGGACATTGCAGGGTCCTAAAGAGCTCTCGCACTTAAAATACAGACACATCGGCCTGCTCTCAGTTTTTTACGGGCTCGTTAAGAAAGTTATACACAGCCCCACAGGTGACAGCCGCTATTGCCAACAACCCAGAGTGCTGGATGAGTATAGGAAAGGTACGCAACCATGCATCACATCTATGTCGTCAATAAAGTGATAGAAAAAATTCACACAGCTTCCACCCCGTGAAGGGGAAAGCCCAGCGACGCGCGCGCTCTGGTGGAATTTGCTATGTCGGGATTTCGCTATGGTGTTTAGGGACTTCCTAGGGATTTAAGAGCGGCTGATTTCGCTCGTGGCCGTTGCAAACGGCGTGGGATGGGCTGTAATGATCTTGCGAGCCTGCCCGAGGTAATCCTGTTTTAACCAGAATTCCTCGGCGTGCTTGTTTTCACCGGGTGCAATGACCAAGTAGTGCGTTTGGTTAACCACGTCAGCCTCACCGTCATAAACCAGCGTGCGCGACACAGCGTTCATAGCCGCAGCACACTGCACAGCATCGTCGGGGTCCATCACTCGCCCTGCTTCTTTGATCTCACTGTTATCTTGCTCGTGCTCTTGTTCTTCTTGGTTGGGATCTGGTATTGAACAGAGTACGGCTTCGTCGGCGCGCACGTTTTGATGTTTGTAGAGCTCGATGTTGACCAGAAAGTCAAACCAAGCATTCACGTTGGCCTTCTTCTCTAGGCCTCGTCGGTACGTAGGTTTGAAGACGAGCCGACGCTTAAGATGGACGTCTATGGGTATATCGTCGCTTATGCTACGTGGTAGGCTCTGTAGCGCCTCCTGGACGTCGAATGGCACGTTTATATCTTGTCCCTTGATGGCGTACTGTCCCCTGTTCTCCTTATTGAAGAACGCCAATCGGCGAATCGACATAAATGGGAGCGTACGCACCACAAGTCGCTCCTCCCCCACGTTAAGTTGAGGTGGGTGCCTCGGTACGGGCGGTTAATCAAATGTACCGCCGCAGAAACACACGAGACGGAAGGAATACACATGCACGAGCGCCCATCTGTGCGTATTCTTTCCGCCCCATGTGTTTCTGATGCGTTACAGTTGATCACTATGAATTTTCAACTAGTCCAGTCTACAGCTTTACTTATGGGCGAGTATACGTACTCGTTGATGGTGGTGAACCGGGGTACCGTACCTTTAAAGAGGGAATCGCGACAAGTTCCGCACAGCGGTTTTTGCTCGACGTCTTCATAGGAGATGCACTGCCGCAACACACCTGCGGCCACTTCGCGCTGTTCCACATCACGCACGCCGGCGATCATTGACACTTCTCCGGCTAACCACAAACGGTCAGAAACAGCACATGCGGAGCCGAAAGAATCGTCAATGAATACTCTCCAAAACCTCTAGGTCGCACCGGGAACCGTTCCGATGGTTTCATGGCGCGTTGATATGAGTCACGCTTGCGTTTGGCTTCCCGTGCCCGGTCATCCTCGGTGGCATTGGCTCGACGGCTCCGTTTGTTTTGTCAATGTCTCTCGCGTCGGTGATAGACGTGGGGGATCTTTTCTTCGGTTGGAGCTTGGTCGGTACTTGATGTTCTTGTTGAACTCGGAGCAGCGGCAAGGACGCTTTCACCTTGGCTGCGTGCCCATTCTCGCTTTTGGGCGCATCGACGCTCCTGATACTCCCGCTGGTCCTTTTCGAAATGTACTAAACGGGTAGGACCCATGTGAAGTCGGGAGTCCAACTGAGAAGCACAGTGGCGTAATCTTCACGTCACAGACAAAAATACACAGGAATCGTGGGTGGACGCAATCACGTTTTATTATAGCGCGGGTATGGTAATCACGGCGCATGCTCCAGTGTGCCATGAACGTGACCAACAAAAAATATCTATTGATAGCAGACTCGAACGCTTGTGCATGCGCCCATACTCTCTCACCCTATCCCCCTCTCCGCCCCCTTCCCCCTTGGAACACCGTATTACTCAGCGAAGTTTTGCGGTTCCGGGGGTTTCAGTGGGCCTCACAAGTTGGCGGTATGCTCTTTGGCGATTCTTGTCTACATCGCTCTTGGACCGGAGATGATCTGTTGAATACTAGCCATTTACAACTTCTCTGTAAAACCCGCAGACTACACTAAACCCCGCTTGCATGGTCAGAGGGAACTTCGGAATCGACAATCGCAGGGGTCAACGACATCACTAGTGAAGTGTGCGAAGTGAAGTGCGAGAACCCGAGGTTAATTAACACATTCTTCTCAGACGAAAGAACGGGAAGTCGGCAATCTCATTTTTTGTTGTCACGATAGTAGGAGAAAATACGAAATTGATTTCACTTGAGGTAGCAACCCAGGTATTGTGTGATCCGTAGAGGTGCTAAGCAAGATTCCGAGCAGTGATGAAGGCATGGTTATATGCAACCTAGGGCTGAATCTCATAACAGAAAGAAACTTTAAAAAAACTGAGAACCCCCTCTTTGAGTCAGTCAGAGGCAAAACGCAGCAGTTTTTAATGACCTTTCAAATGAAATGCGCGCTCCTGAGCGGGCGAAACGAGGCTGTGTAGACAGGGTACATGAGATCCCATAATCAGCACTCAGTGAATCAGCAGCAGCTGTGGGAGTAGCAACATGGAGGTAATAAAAGCAAAACCTACTGAGCACGTAAAGAAAGCCAGATATTGACAACCAGGTTGACAGCTCCGATGAATTTTTATCGTGCATTTTCACGCAAGAAAAAACTACACTTCATAACTTTTTTAGTTACTTCCGGCAATTGTATATACCTCCGATAGGGCCCTAACAGAAGAAAAAAAAGCCGCGGTGGCTCAGTGGCTAAAGCGGTGTGCTGCTAATCATGAGTACGCGGGTTTGATTCCCGCCAGCGGCTGCCGCGTTTGTGGTAGAGGCGAAAAGCAAAAAGAACGTCCGTTTGTACGAGATTTCAGCGCACAGTAAAGATCCCCAAGTGGCCAAAATTAATGCGGAGCACTCCACTACGGCGCGTCTTGTCATCTTCGTTGTGTCGGAGCATTAAGCCCTACAATAAATCAAGACATAAAATAAGAAATATAAATTTTTCACTTCCTGCCAACCTTATTTTAGTCGACATATATTTGGTACATCGCGGGGAAGGTAAACAAGTTCGAAACATCGAATGTCCGAAAAAAGAAGATCCACTAAAAACTGAATTTCCTATGCCTTAGGGCCCTTGAGGATGAACGAAGATTCGAGCGTTTCTGCACGCACTTCTGCTTACGTTCAACCACGTCCTCCTAGATCTCCGCCAGTGTGGCACAAATAGCTCCACGCCGATAAACTAATCCCAAAAACTCCACTTAGGTCCGCCTGTGAGGGTTCCGGGGCACACAGCGCAGGGTCAACCGAGTGAGACACTTTGTTGAGTGGTTGCAAAACCTGCTATCTTATGTCCTCATCGCCCGATATCTCACAGGGCGATACTTCACTGTCGACGCCTGCAATGTCCTAAAATATCACTGTTTCTGGGATCGGTGGGCCACAGATTCGCGGGTCAATAATGATATCCGTATTTGAGTCCGTTGCGCTCAGAGACAGTTCAGGCTGTTCTGATGCAGATTCGGTCTCACTGCCCAATGTGAAACCGGCGCTCCAGAAACCATTACCGATTGTGTCGGCTGACACCGCCCTGCAGGCATCAGCAATTATGCTCACAGCGAACGTAACGTGAGCGTTGTATTTCAATTGAATTTCCAAGCACAGCAACACGCGGTGCATCAGGCGATAACGGCGCAGCGGCGTCAAGTTAGTAACAACCCCTTGGTGTATTGGCTGCAGGATACTTGTGTTCGGTGCTTGGCATTCTGGTTCAATCGCTTCCAAAGAGCGGATTGCCGGATGAGCACTGCAGTTGTCTCTGGTGAGTAGAATATCGCGCTTGGGCTACTGAAACATCCGATCCAGATTTCCCAACTACACTTTGAACAGGTTTTGCGTCATCCAAGCCTTTTTGTCAACTTCGTAGCAGAGAAGTAGCTTTTGCTTCCTTCAACTTTCGAGAGTTTCCAATTTTTGTCATCACCAGCGGTACCTTTTATTCTCCCTAACCGTGCTCTCTATCATGAGGGTGACACATTTCTTGCTGACTTCCTGTGGCGAGACTCCGTGGCGAGGCTCGCATGACCGGGCAAGTCCGGTACGAACTTATAAGAAAAGCTTGGTTTTGTTGATGTTGTAGGTGTTTTTCGGGGAGTACTACCGAAGAACCTAGAAAGATTTCCGTTGAAGTACTTCGATACCAGTGTGCCATTTATTGCACCCCTTTCCTCCCACATTTTTTGAATTTGAGGTAATAGCACTTTTTACAGTTGCAGAGCCAACCAGAACAGAAAAACCATTCTATTCCAAGTCGAAAGCACGGGCCTCGGCTTTTTGCTTCAGAATGTTTCCTAAAAAAGGAACACAATCAAAAACAGGAACAAAATCGCGATGGTTATACGACGTAGAAGTGCAGGCCGTGCCTCGAAGTTCCGCGTTCTCAGGTATAAATATCTGAGGCCCTAAAATACGAGGCCTCATAGATCACCAATTATTTTTTTTTGATGCCGAACCCGGTATCGTCGATGTGCCAGAGGAGATAATGGCGGTCGATTTGGAGTGCGCGACAGTTAGGACCGGGGTCAAATGTATAGCTGATGGCTATACTAATGATCAGTCGTATTATACAATACATCTATGGGGCCATGAGCGGAGCCCCGGAACAGTCGGAATTATGGAGTCTTTCCGAATTATGGATGTGGGATAGAAAAAGAAATCATCCAGACCAAATGAACCCCTCCAGGAACGTTCGTGCAGTTGGGCTTCCTGTGGGCTCCCAAATACCTTGCCATAATATTTAGTCAATGATGAGTGCGGATGGCTTGTCTTTCTCTGAGAGCGTTCCGCAAGTACTCATACACAAAGGTAGCACAACATCATCCGCCCGCAACAACCGACGAATTTCTACCAACAGCCCGTATTCAAAATTACTACAGCTTGTAGTAGCAACACAATTATTGAAATGTCTAGATATAATTAAGGTATTATACCGCCATCACCATAGATTCAGAAAGAAACTTTCTGCCAGAATGTGACCTTTCTATATGTTAGAAGACTTTTCAAAGTGGCATCGCGTATCTATACTTTCTGAAGAAGATTGATAAATTTTTTATGTACTACATAAATTACGAGGCATTTTTAAAAATCCGACAATCAGAAAGGGAATCAGGACTCACCTTCACTGTATAAGGCTGTATTCTCAAATTGAGAAGTGTCAGTCTACACGGTCACCTAATGTTTTAGGACCATCTTTATTTATCTTATTTATTATTAGAACGCCTACCAACATCACTCTACCGCTACGTTTCTTTCCGATGACTGTGTCATTTGCTATACCATTCTATCAAGAAAGCATTCACAGAGACCTAACTCGAATCCGCAGAAAATTTCAGAGCACTCCGACGATTTCAAGATGACGGCATACCCTCAAAATTTGGAGTGTATGTTTGTTTTACGCAAAAAGGATACCCTTTTCTGCTCCTACTAAATTGATAAGTTTGAATACATTCACGCGCACAAATACTTGACTTGATGTTTGCACCTGATTCACGCTAGATTACGGCATTGTGTATAAGTGAACTAAAACGCCTGAAGCCCTGTGATCTTTTAGCCGTAAGATACACCATGCAACTAATAAAATATACTTTTTTGGCTACGAAATTTAGTTGGATCAAATATGTCGGATCCACAAACCATAACCAATTACTCAAAACTCTCATAAATTCCGAAGTGTCTGGCTAGGTTTATATATATTAAATATCGTAGCACCCATTCCCCAATAGATTGATGTAAACTAGCGGGTGTGCCGTAATTTTTACTTATTTATTTATTTAGAAAAACTTTACATGTTCCAGATGGAGCATGGGGTAAGGGGGGCTATACAAAGAACCCTCATTTTCGGGGCATATAGCCAACACACGGGAAGGAGAAATATAAACAAGGATATAAGAACAACATTATAGATTCATTAGAAAAAATACCCTGAAATATTTATAAGAACTCAGAAAATATCAAAATGCAACGAAGAACAAACAGATACACAAAGACATTGTTATCAAGTATGTTAGAAGCAGATATATCAGACAAAATTATTATAAGAAATCCGCATTTAGTTGTTCACGGAATCTGTCAAGGTATGTTATAGGGGTGTTATAGAAGGGATAGCGCCACGAAGATCATTCCAATGAGATATGGCACGACGTATATCGGATACACTGCATGCAAGTGTTTTTATAGAGACGCCTGAAACTGAATTCATTGCGTAAACGTTACAGAATGCGTTATGGGTTTCGAGGGAAAGTGGGAAGGGTTTCTCACAATGGACATTTGTTAAACAGACACTGAAGAGCGAACACGGGACGAATTTGATGGTTGTAACATAATGTCAAATTGTTTCTGTGTGATACTGAAATTGAGATTATTCTTGTGAGAAATAAAACGGCGGGCTCTGTTTTGAATAGATTACAGCAGATCGACACAGTAATTTTCATGAGGTGGGTCATATTGATGCTGTAAATTTTACTTACGGGCGGGGAACAATTTACGCATGGCTGCTGGTGCCATTCGCGAGTTCCGGCGCAGGCATCCCAAGGTTTTAGATGCTTTCGCGGAGATTGAAGTAATGTGAGTGGACAAGGAAGGACTAGAAGGGAAATTTACACCTTAATATTTGTGGGTAGAGGCTCGAGATATAGCTGCATTATTTATACAGTAGGTAAAAACTGAGTGAGCATGCTTACGAGAAAAAGTGGTTCATTTGCATTTTGTTGAGTTTAAGATCATTTGCCTAGTTCTGCACCAGGAATAAATTTGGTCAAGGTGTTTTTGCAAGAAAATGTGATCTTGGGCAGTGTTGATGGCGGGATAAATGTTAAAGTCATCCGCGAAAAGCGGCACGCCTGATGAGATGTTCTGCGGGAAGTCGTTATTATAAATTAAAAACAGTAATGGCCCAAGAACGCTGCCCTTAGGTGCGCTAGATGTGACATCAGTTATTGTTCAAGAAGAATTTTTAGCCTTGTAAACTGTTGGCGAAGCGACAAGAAGTTGCGCAACTACGATGAAGTTAAAGAATCTATGCGAAAAGTTGGCAATTTGGAAATGAGGCTCAATGAGCTACGCGATCCAATACCTTAGAAAAGTCAAGGAATATGCAGTCGATTTCTTGGTTACTCTTGAAGTTGAAATGTGCGATGCGTTTATGTCCTCAAGTACCTTGCAACAAATGCATGGTAATGTAATGAATGGATTGTCCTCTCGTCAGTTTTTATTACCATCTTTGAAAGCGGGAATGACTTTAGCTATTTTAGTCTGTTTGTAGCTGGGCTGAAATTAAAGACTGCTTGAAAATATAGAATATTATTTGACTAGAGAACTGTGTTTTGGTATCTTTGTGTTGGTACTATCAATGCCACAAGAAGTGGATACTTTTAGAATGTAGTGAGAGAAGCGATACCTTCAGGGGTGATTTCTATTTCTTCCATATGAGGCTAATCAAGGTCGGTAACCACGGGCACATTGAAATGATCTTCCCCAGTGAAAGACATGTGAACACAAATTGAAGGCGGATGCGGACCGTTTATCAGAGATGAGAGTGTTCTTGTCGTAAAACAAGGAGATTTAGTTGTAATCAACACGAGGGGAAATTGTTCGCCAAAATTTTTAGGGTCGTTTTTCAGGACAGAAGGAAGATCGTGTGTAAACAACTTGTTTTTTGCACTGCCAAGCTTGTATACTTTCAGGAAGTCGGTGTATTTTTCTATGACGATGCGCAAGGCGCTTTTTTGGCGTTTTTGTACAATCGTTTTTTTTTATTTTTCAATTTTTAATAGTTTTTGAAACCATGGGTTAATCTGGTGGTTACTAATTGTATTCAAAGGTACGTTATTATCGACTAACGTGCACAATATATTTTTAAAAAGAAGCCACTTGGATTCCAGAGTACGGACGTTACATTTGGGCGAAAATACTTCATTATGATAACATCCGAATCAGTGCTCCTGCCATTGTAATTTACTCTGCCGCAACGCGAGTTTTTCGTTACTGAATCCTGTTTCCGGAGTACGAATTTTAAATGTGAAATAGATTACTTTGTGGTCACTCACTCCACCCGAGAAGACACTGGGCCTAAGGTTTCAGGTTCAGTATTTAGGACAAGTCTAAAACATTAGAGCCTCTGGTTGGTGGGTCTACAACTTGACAAAAATTGAAGTCCATAATTAAATTTAGGAAATTGGTTGAGCTGCTGCAGGTAGATGACCACAAGGGCCAATCAGTTAGCGGGTAATAGAAGTCTGCAAGTAGGTAAACTTCATTAACCTGGTAGTTGTTCAAAGTGAGGTTAGTACTCTCATGCAAGTCGTCAATAATTGATGGGGAACCATCGGGGGAAGATAGCAAACTCAAATTAGAATATTGCAAGTTGAAGTCAAGCAAGAGGCCCAGATTATTTTAATAGGGAACTCAGTTTCGATGGTGAAGGATGAAATTGTTTTTTTTACAGCAAGAAGAACGCCACCACAATTTTTAGTGGCAGTACGTCGATATATATTATATCTATCCGAAATGATCTCACTATTGCTGATTTGGTCGTATAACCACGTCTCGGTTAATGCCAAAATATCAGTGTCGCTGTCCTCGAGAAACGCACAGATATATCCTTGTCTAGGCAGCAAGCTGCGGATTTTGGCGAAGGATATTTTCAAAGAAGGATTAGTAGGATGAATAATAATTTCAAAGAAGGATTAGCAGAATGTGTCCGAGGCGGCGTGGGGACATGCGAACGTGTTCTCTTTTCGATGCGACGCTGAGAGGTTCTCATGTCGGCGGCCCTGTCCTTCCTGCGTGCGTCGTCGTTTGTTGTTGTCCGCACCGCACCGCCCCTCCTCCTCTCGCCGTGATAGCGCGCCCTCTCCCCCAACATATGTGGCTCTCTCACTCCGCCGGTGGGCGGCGCGGCGGACGGTTCAAGTGCACTGTGCGCATGTGCAGCACCATCTCTCTCCGCGGTCTCCTCTCCTTCGGGCGTGCTGCGCATATAAGCGTAGTGCCGCGCTCCGCCGGTCTCAGTCGACGGTCGCTACGCTTGCTCTCTTTCTCTCTCCTCTCTCTCGATCTCTCTCTCTTGCTCTCTCATCTCCTCTCTCTCATCACCCTTTGGTCACGCAATTCGATCGACCCAATGGAAACGCACAATGGAACCCCCTTCAGCGTTGCATCACACCCGGGTTCCTGCGAGGGTACGCGGGCGTAATTTTTTTCAGCTATCTTGTTGATAACTCAACAGTGTCAGAATCGGGATTGTACGCGGTAGTTTCTTTACCCATACAGAGTTTGTCAACTAAAAAGTTAAATTTCATTTTTTGTCTTCGCAAACTCGACCAGTTTGCGCCATGGCAATCTCGCCAACGAACACGGTTTACCCTCAAGTTTAAAGGCGGATAAATAAGTTATTGCATGTCTTTGTATAGAGTGAATTTAGCAATTATTGGCCTCTGCTTGGCGGCGGAATTATGGCCAAGCTTATGCACTCGTTCGAATTGACTGCTTGTGCTAAGCACCTAATGTTTGTCCGTAAAACTCTGATAACTTTTTTTTTGTGCAGCCCAATTTTCGTTCTCGTCACAATCAATCCCATAGAATAGTATCTTAGAACGTCAAAGCCTGTTTTTTTCTTCATCGCACCTTGTCGTAACTGTTTACCACTGATTTGTCATAGTTTGTACAACATTTAGAGGAGTGCCTTGCACTGAAATGTTTTGGAAGGGTGACGTTAGCTTCGAGCGCATTAATCTTTTTGTGAGGCGTTTACTTCATTATCGGTTGCCACTTGTTTTCCCTTTAAAATCTTTAGTTCGCTCAGTATCGCCTGCTGCCCTGATTCGAATCGGCGCCCAGTTTCTTAACACAGAGGAGAGGGTGTAAGAAGCGCCATCCCTGTCAAGCCTGGGGAGCCTACTTAGGGGGCCCGGGATTTGTTTATTCGTCCTCTGACAGCAACAAACTCAAGAAGTAAACAAATTGTGAACCTGTCTGTGTAAGCAAGCACAACAACCATTCCACGTGATCACAAACTTCTCCTGGGCACGACACCGCTAGGAAACAGTAATCACTACTGCTAGAAGAAACAGCAAAGATCGTATATATAGAACCCCGATCAGGACCAGCGATCATCATGCCATTCCGCTTTGGGGTGAAGTGCCCGAGGGGGAAGGGTGCTTGCAGCTTTTTATCTCCCGCACCAGCGGGGTAGGCGGTGTTGTTGGTCCCTCGTAGCCACATGACGGTGCTCGTGGGGACCAAAGTTGGAGAAACAGGCACCTCATCAGCCCCGCACTGCAACGGGGCGATCAAGCTACGTTGGGACGGCCAGGAAACCCATTCAGGTCAAACCAGCGATGAGTGTAATCTAGAACAGGAGCAGCGGTGTGCATGCCATCCCGCTTACCGTAAAGTGCCCTCAACTCAGAACTAACTATAAAAGAATGAAATGCCCGTTTGAATTTTTTTATAACCAAGTAGATGTTGACACATAAGACTACCTTGAGTTTCTTGTGAACACGCCAACAAAGTTCCGTCACAGTATATATATGTTTCAACTCCACTCCCGAGCAATGATCGTTTGACGTTGAGTTTTTTTCGTAAGGCATCAATACAATTGAATTCATGCTCTGACTTACTTCTGAACTCAGCTTCAAGAACGGCATTTCGAGAAGTTTCTAAAGCCGTAACTTCTTGTAATGCAGTCAACTCCATCTAATTACGAAGTTGGCGGAGCCTTAACAAAATTCAAATGAACAGAACTTTAAACAAAGAAAAAGCGCAAGAACGGAATTGTAATTAGTGCGCAACTCGCCTTCCTTGCTCCTTTCGTTATTAATCTGGAATTACAACACAAATTATCGTAATAGGTGATAATATTTGTTAAAACTTAAGCCTGAAGCGTCCACTAGACAAA